>KQ965731.1:1543608-1572201 GCA_001574975.1 Gonapodya prolifera JEL478
ACCAAGTACTGAGGCTTACAGGAAGCTGGAGGAGGAACACGACGGCGACAAGGGTGAGCGCGCCGATGGGAAGGTTGATGTAGAAGCACCAACGCCATGAGACGCGGTCACTGGTATGTTGGAAAGTCGTGAGATTTTGGGGCAAGAGGTTCTATGACGGGGAGATTCACTCACGTAAAGGCACCACCCATGAGAGGACCAGCAACAGAAGCAAGCCCAAAGACAGCTGGAGGTGGGAAGAATCGGGTTTGTACATGGGCTAACACAGCGAGTTGAAGGCGACGAACCTCCGATGACACCCTGGTACATCGGTCGCTTTGCAATGGGGACAATATCACTGAGATGGGTAGGAAGAAGTAAGTCGGTGAGCTGTTGAACGGTTTCATGTGTAACTCACGAGATGATAACAATGACAAGCGAGAAGATGCCACCACCGCCCAGGCCGGCGACTTCGTGTTAAAACACAAGGCGACACGGTGAGACGATCGAAAATATAAATTCTTGAACGAGTGCCACGTACTGGCCCTTCCCACGATGAGTGTGGTCATGTTAGGCGCGGCTCCACAAATAGCGGAGCCGACCTCGAATATGACGATGGCCACGATGATGACAGATTTCCGCCCGAAGACGTCAGCCGCTTTGCCATATGTGGGAATGAATGCTGTCGCGGTCAGGAGGTATGCGGTGAAAATCCTGGGGAGAATGGGGCCGGCGGTGTCATAGATGTGACTTGAGGCGATGTTCACATTCGGCGACGCAACGTACCATGAGAGACCGCTGAACGTTTGGAAGTCTGTGACGATTGACGGGATTGCAACGGAGAGGATTGTCTGATCCAGTGCAGCGAGGAATACCGCGAGGGCGAGACTGCGGTGGGCAATTACGTAACAAGTGAGTGCACATTCCTGGAAGGAAAACGCTGAAATCCATGAAGCTCACCCGACAAAGAGAAGAAAGAATGCGCTGGGGGTGTACTGGGGGCCAGCGCGAGCATCGTCGGACAAGGGGACGGTGTCATCGGTGGTGGCGAACTTGGTGAGTTCGGCAGCGGGTACGTCCTCCTTCGCAGGCATGTTGAGAGTGGATTCCGTTTCTTCCATGATTCTATTTGTTGTTGCGGAAGAGATGTACCAATAAATGGGTGATGAATTGATTTGGAACACGCAAGGATTGATTGGGGATGTGAGATTCAGATTGAAAGTGAGTGCATCTTTTAAAGTGAACCGCACGCAAATTTACTATTCGCCGTGCTTACCAAACGGTGTACGATGTGGCGGAGAGGTGAAGGTGGCCGCGCAAGTTGCCCGTATCAAATGGTTTATCCCGCAGAAGGTACGTGGCGTCGCCGAATTAATTTCTTCAGCTGACCTCACACAGTCCGAGGCAAACTGCTGATTTCATCGATAGCAGGAAAATGGCGCAATGGCACAGCACACCAAGGTGGAAAATATTCGGAGCATTCAAAAAACCTAAAAGACTGTGTGAGGTCTCTGAGGTTATATATATACAGCCGAAAATATTGTTCTGCCCGCAAAGAGAGTGAGGCCTTGACCAGAGACGTCGGTGATCTCCAAACACAAGGCCACAGATGAGTGGAGATATGCGTAAGCCCTTACCAAACGAAGAGCCGTGGATTGTTGGATGCGCGATGAATGTGCCGTAATTGCTCGCCCGTATAGTGACCGAAGTGGGAGTGCAAACCTTGGCGGTGAAGGGAAGAATCGGAAGTCATCCAACCGTCCTCAGTCTGTCGAAACAAAAGTTTCAAAACTCCTCACAGATTCCCTCGGTTTTCACCCCGTCCGTTCTATTTACTAGGCTTATTCGAGGTGCCCGTTGCGCTATCATGGCCGGATTACGTTCGTGGAAGGTTGCCGAAGGTTCGTGATCATGGTTTCGAGAAACCAGGCCAAATTCCTTTGCGAGTGGCTACAAGAGCTTGATGCGTGCCTGGAGGAGGACGTTCCAGCAAACAAGGACATGGAGTATCGGTACTTTGCGGAATCAATTAGCAAGGACTGCTTGAGCTGGAGGGATAGGAAAACGGCAGCCTAGGATGAGGAGCCTCTCTAAAAGGGACGTAGCACCAGTCAAGGAAACACGAAAAGACTACGTATTCTAATGTTACGTTAATATACATGATACTTCCGTTTTTTTCATGGCGGACGCACCAATCTCACTTAACCGTGCCCTCCCAAAACTAATTCATGCCGAGACGCGTGAATCACTACATCAGTTCGCTAGCGGGTGAGCTTCAGGGCATAGCCCCACCATCTTTGTAAAAGAGAAGGTGTTGAAGTTTGGGTGGGTCAACCGCGCCGGTGCAGTTCTGTTTGCCGGTGTGGGGAGGCAGAACGAACACAACCCCGCCCCATCTAGAAACAAACGCGCATACACTTAAAGGAGGACACAGCCGCAAGAAAATTTAGGCTCAGGCCCACTGAAAGCTAGGCCCGTGATGGAGAACGAAGGCGAACGGAGACGGGAGCGGCGGAGAAGCGAGCGAGCTGTCGAGGGTTTGCGGGCAGAAGCGGAAATCGATGGGGAGAGAGTGAGTTAAGGACTGATGGCTGATGGCAGATGGGAAAAATGCTTGGAGAAGCTAGGGACGATGAGATGTGGTTGATGGGACTGGTTCGAAGCCAAGACAGAAGGTAGCTGGTGGATGGGGACACCGGGGCACGCGCGAACACACGGTCAAGCTGGAAGAAATAGCTTTAGCAACGTGATGCTCCCATTGCGACACTGAGGAGCGCCCAATCCCCCATCATCACCACGTCCGGACCATCGGTGGATGCTGACCAAATCCCTTCCACAGCCAATATTCCAAAGACCCTCCCAAGCCTCTTCTCTCCCAACGGATGCTTTTCTCTCAAACCACTCGCGAACACCCTCCCGCGCTCTGCTCTCCATTTCCCGCCGTGCATCCCTAGACGAAACCGAGCCATCACTCCCAGGCGCGTTCGTCCCCTCGCAAGTTCACGACAACCGCACCCATCCGCATATGGGACGCTCGCAGAGTGGCCGACAGCAGCTGCTGCCTGGTACAGTGCTCAACGTTCCGAAACCGGACGGGAAGGTCCATCCGCAGAGGTGAGCATTGCTTCCTTCTCCATCACCTCAGCTCTTACCAAATCTCTTCGTCTTGATTTACTGCTCTCCACTCTCTCATACCCTTGCCCCCCCCGCCCGACCAACCACACACCAACCTAATTCGCCCACTTAAACACACTAGAACCACAAAGACCACACAAAAACTTGTCGCTCTGCCCTCCCTCGCGCCCCTCGCCCTTCTCGATGACGCTTCCTCCTCGCCCACCCCAACCCGTGTCCTTCGGCACCCCTCCGAAGCTACTGTACCTCCCTTCGCTTCCACCTTCTACGACCACGCCGAGGACGACGCGCTGTTTCATAGGCAGGACCATGACGGATACCCCGACGCGGACTTGGACCTTGACGAGCGGGACGTGTTTGTGCGGGACTTGGTCGTTGCGGAGAACGAGATTCTCGTGCCTGATGTCGAGAGGGGATATGTGAGTACAGGGTCGGAGCAGGTTTGCAGTTTGAACGGATGCTCACCTTCCCCACTCCAGGCACCTCCACCCTCGCCCACACCGTACCCTCGCGTGACTGGGTACTGCACAGCGGACTCGTACGGTATGCCGCGACTGCAGTCTATGTTCGAAGGGAGAGGCCGGAAGTGGCGACAGTATGACGAGGCGGCGTATGTTGTCATTGAGGGCGAGGGGTGAGTTTTGTGATGCTGGGCAGGGGCAGAAAACGGCGATTGTGACAGGCGAAGGTCATAGTGAGGAAGGTGGTTGGGAGAGTGAAGGTGGTTCAGGAACGAGACAATGTGTGGGCAAGGGAGTTTTTCGAAAGCTTTCTTACATCTCGTAATCGTAAAAGCAGCTGAATCACTGACCCCCTTGCCTAACATCCACAGCGATCCTCTTGCCCCCGCCACGTCCCCACCCACTTCCCCCACCCGCTCCACACGCCCCCTCCTGGTGTCACCCTCAACCCCACCCAGAACGATCCCTGGACCTTCGCCTTCGACGCACGCTTCGTTCCCTCCCAGGGCTCTGTTCCTTTTCGCATTCGGTGTGGCTGTATTTTGGGGCTTCTCCGAAGCGGACGAGAGGAGAGTGCTGGAGGTGGTGCAGGAGGAAGCTCAGGGTGGGCTGGCTCAGGGCGAGTGGCAGGTGGAGGATTTGAGGTTTGAATATGAGGAGGGCCAAGAAGGAGAGGGTGGCAGGTGAGTAACGGGTTGTTCGAGGTGCCAGCGCGGTAGCTAATCTTTGAGCAAACTAATTCCAGGATTTACAACGACGTTCTCACCTTACGCACGCCCCATCATCTGGCGAAGCTTGCCCTGTCCCACGCGATCGCCCAATCGGTGAAACTCGCCGTGTACGAGTCACTCCTGTTGTCGACGCTGTCGGACACTCGGACGATCCCGCAACAGATGGCCACCAAGGGCGAGGTGGACATGTCCAGGGGGGACGTTGTGCGCGTCGTCGGGGGGCTCTTCAGGGTCCGCACCGAGGTGAATCTCGTCAGCAATGTCCTGGACAGCCCAGAGGTGTTTTGGGACAGGCCCGAGCTGGCTCCGCTGTGAGTGGCTGCGAAGATGAAGAGAAGGACGGCTCGCCTGGACGAAATGCTCATGAAATCTTTCCATTTCATAACAGGTATAACTCGATGCGTGGTATGTATCTGCCGTGGATGATCTCTTCTTCACACCGCCCCTCACATTTGAATTCGTATAGTGTACCTGGAGATCACTCAACGCGCTTCTGTGCTGAACCACCGTGCTCTGGTGATATCTGACCTTGTGGACGTACTCACGGAGCATCTAAATCATTCCAAGATGGACACCATCACATGGATCATCATATGGCTCATTGTGGTCGATGTGGTCGTCATGGTCATGGAGGTTGTCGTCAAGGTGTGTGCAGGGGTCTCGGGGGATGATTGGCATTGTGACGTGTTCGACTGACGTCTGCGTGATGATAGGCGTTCAAGGCGACGAAAACTGTTGATGTGCTTGCAGGCGGTGTGGGCCTGAGAACTCTCAAATGGATTGGGGGCAGAGTGGCGGGGGTTGCCATGTAGCCGGTGTCATTGGCAATACGAAGTGCTATGATTATGTATATTCGGTTCCATCCTCGGGAGACCCCACGTTTTCCTGCACTTTCCGCTACGATTCAATCCTCGTCTCCCTGGAGGGGAAGGCGGCTAAACTTTTCGGGCAAGACCGCTGCCCGCAAATCGATTGTGCAACTAGAGCGTTTCACCTAAGGAGATGCACGACGGGAACGCACGCTCGAGCGAGGATATTCTATGGGACGTGAGTGCGTCACCCACCTCTTGCGTCTGGCAAAGCAACCTTTGGCATCAGATCAGCAGCCAAACCTCCACGAACAATCACAACTCTTCACATTTTGTGGGATCCCCCCTCCACAAAATCACAGCAAAGCATTCGAACCAGTCGAAGAGTACATTCGCGGAAATTTCAGCCTCCATACGGGCGATTTTGTCACATGTACCGTTTTTGTCGTGTGAACCATCCAAAAAGTGCAAGGGCCCAACTGGACCAGGAAAAATTTTGTCATTGAGACCAAGGGCGGCATTTTGAATAAGAGTTTGCGCAACCTCGACGACACTACTACCCTCGCCATCTACCTATTCGCGATGAATGGGTCTGCGAAGGGAGTCCTTGGTTGGGACATTCTTAGTGGGCCTGTGACGGTCAAAGTGACGATTACGTCGCAATTCGTCTCACGTGATGTTACGTTGCGGGTTTGTTTCCTATCATTGCAACACTGTTTTCGGGTTGTTGACGGTCGATCCCCTATATCCAGCCACGATTCAATCGGGCAACAACGACACAACTTTCCCCTGTGGGCTCAAATCCCTCTTATCGACGCACTCTCAACGATCACTCGAATCACTGTGTCAGCCCCCGATTCCACGACTCTCACTGGAGGCACGATCTGTGTCGCCAAGATTAAAATGAGGCCGCCACACGCCAGCAAACAAAAGAGAATAGATTCAATAATGACACCATTCTCTGATCCCATGACTCCACTTGACCAAATCGCGCAGAGAGTGCGGAAGAGAATGGGAGAACAGGAGTTCGACCGCTTCATGAATGCATGTATTGCTCTTCAAAACACAGAAAGTCGACCAGACGTTGCCGACTTCACTTGCTCGCTGATATTCTCGAGGAGGTTTCTTTCGGCCAGAGAGAATCTGGGGTGCAAACCAATCTACGTTACGTTGGATGATGATTCCTTGGACGCTGTTTCGGAGCTTCTGGCCACAAATCATAACGGCATCAGTTATAGGCTGTACCTCTTTGTTCGCTCAACGTCTGGCTCCCACCGAGGAATGGTAACGTTCGATGACTACAAGTCAAACCGCGTTTCTGTACGGTTTGTCGCGTTCCAGTTTTTGTGAGTTATTCGCGTTTGTGATTTTAACACAATGGTGCTCATATGGTATGGTTATTTCAGAAACGTCGGCACGATGATGTCACCGATGGCAATATATTTGCCCCCGACATCACGAGGCAGGTCCTGGCAAAGTCGACGAGTAAACTCGATTTTGGCTGAAGAGAAATACATGAATGGAGGGTCAATTTGCTTTGCGGTGGCCAAAGTCACGCATCTTCCTCTCGCGGTTGCACAAATGCCCCCTTTGCCCCCCGCAAGACCGATGTACAATGCGCAAGAACAACAGGCCGAATTTCACCCAAAGACGTTGCCAAAAGCGCCATTGTTGCCTCCTTCAGGAACAGCTGACGAGCATCAGAAGCAGCGTGTGCCCACACCTGTTAATCTTGCTGGTATCTTGTGGGGAGCCAGCTGGAGAAACTCGTCGCCAGACGTTTCTACTCAGCCGGACCAGTCGTTTGGTGGCACAGGAGTTGAGTTGCCGTCCTCGCCTCAACAACCTCAAGGGCAGGTGCCGAACATGGAAGGTCAGGGTGAACAAGTTGAAAGGTCCGATTATCAACCAGCTTATGTTGCTAGTGAGCATTCAACTGAGGTACCTCGAGACATGAATGTCAAGTTGGAGCCTAGCATGAGCACAATGCAGGCCAACGGGCACCAAAATGGACATTCAGACATGTTGCGCTCCCAACAAGAACCACGTGCGCTTGATGTTATGATCGAGAGCCCGGATGTGTCATCTCGCAAAAGGCCTAACCTAAATGATCCTTACCACCCAACACTTGCTGAAGCGAGTGACGGGAGAGCATCAAAGAGAGCGCGCTTAGATGGAACAGTTGAAATGGACGCTTGCAATCATACCAGTGATGACGTCGAAATCCTGGAAGATGCTGACGTTGTGACTGCGTCTGAAACTGTGTCCTTAATTTGTCCGATAACTCTCGCAAAGATACAATGTCCGCTACGAGGACGAAATTGCCTCCACCGAAAAGCGTTTGAAGGAGCTGTGTGTTACGGCCCGACCCCTGATATGTTTCATTTATATCTATCTCGTTCGACGCCAGGCGCTTCTCCAAATGATATTTCCTGAGGACACGTCCAAATGCATACTTTGCAACACCGAGTTGCGGCACAGTGACCTTATTTTCGATTCGGAATTCTATCAGCTCTTGTGCCAATATCCGGAAACAGATCGGTGCATCGTGTACGCCGATGGGATGGTTGAGCCTTACGAGTTTCACGAAGACGGAATGGAGGCGGAAATCGTGGACGCTACAAGGAGCACGATATGGGAATTTAACCTTTCCCGAAGTGTTTTAATTGTAAATGATTCACTGTATATTTCTTTCTGCATGGGTATCTGAATGTATATGTTAACGACCTGTTTCGTCTGTATCTCTGACCCGACCTTCCAGTCCTTCGACAACCTGCTGTGTCGATAAGTTTTAGTGAACAATGAGCATTGGGATTCTGCAGAAGAGGACTTACCCTCATAAGCTCTTCCAGTCGTCTTTCTTCTTCTCTTATTTCCGCAACCAGCTCCACTTCCCGTCTGGCCATTCGCTCGGCTTCGGCTTCCAGTGACGCGAGCAAGCTGTGAAAACCGCTTCCGTGTACCGTGGCGGCGTTGCCCCGCACCTCCAAGCCCGACCGAGTGTGGAAAAGACCAAGCTCGCCAACGGGGATATCATCCACCCCATAGCGGACAGCAATTGAACCTCCACCGAGTCCCAGCTCGTCGTCCTCACTTATCAAGCCTGGTGGCTCCTCGTCGAATGTGCCCAAGTACTCCTCACCCTGGCGGAGGAAGTATGGATCGCTGGCGGCGTAGGATGCAAAGGGGTTCTCGCCGTACATGACACGGAACTGCATGTCGAAATACTCGGATCCACCATCGTCCATGGAGTAGAGACCAGATTCGGCGTCGGGTGGGTACAAGTAGGTCAGCTCCGCCGCGCCGAATTCGTCCTCGTCGGAGGACATGTGCTCCGCGAACAACTCCTCCTCCTCGTCATCCTCGGTGTCGAAAGCGGTGGGTCTCGACAAAGGATCGAACGAAAGGTCCACGTGGACATGGTTGAGTCGACTGTCGAGATAAGCGAATGGGTAGACCGTCTCGGTACCGTCCGAATTTTCTCTGGCGAGCAAAAGTGGAGGGAGGGAATCAGGAGCGTCGAGGTTTATTTCCGAGTCTGGCCGTGCTTCGAGAGCTGGGGGTCCGACGCTCAGCTGGTGTTGCAGGCGAATCTGAGAGCCAGATGCCATGTCGGTGCAAGATGACGGACCACGGTAGAAAGGAGGGTGTGACGATGGTCCGGTGGGTCGAGGGTTCATTGGTGGGCAAACAGGGTTGTCGAGGCTCGGAACAACAAAGAATGTAACTGGGACTGTGAAATGTGGGCATGAGATGAGAAATGTGTCGCCCAAAGACCATCGCCTCTCATTAGTCCTCTGAACCCATTTCGTCGTAACAATATCATCTGGTCTCCTCTTGTATCGCCACCGCCAAGCGGTCAAGTACTTACTTTGAGGCCAAAGCTTTCCTTCGTCAGCATGAGTGAAAGCGAGGGGGGGTGTATCATACGATAATCGTTCTCGGGGAGGTAGTGAAGCAACCATGCAGGGGCTATGTTTCGCAAACTGTTTCAATAGCGGAGAAGAATCAAGGAATTCTCTTTCGGCTTATTCTTTTTGGCTTTGGAGCTCTGCGAAGGCAATACACAAAAATTTGGGTTGCGAAGGGCGAAGGATCATTCTACCAATTGTCGATAAACTCAGGGACGATTGCCAATTTTTTGGGTAGTGTCCTTCACCCAGCGGAGAGAGGATGAATCATCTTCGCTCAAAACCTCATGAACGCAACGCGTTGAGCTGCTATGAAAATTTTGTCAACCAAAGCCTGGACCGCCGCCACTCCGACCACGGCACCAACCCACCAACGGATTTCTACTCTGCGACCGGCATCTGAAGACAAAGGAGCCGGTAATCTCCGGTTAAAAGCATCGCGATACGACGCACTCTATACCCATCGATGTGGCGAGGCTTCTTCTTCGCTCTTCTGCTGATCTTTCTTGCAACACCGGATGCAACGGCATATCCCCGCGGAGGGATGCCAATTTGTCAGTACGGGGACACTGAATCTTCGCAGTAAGATGAAAGTTCCAATCGGTCGATTGATGGTCCTGCTTAAGTGCTTGGTAACTCTTGCAAACGTCCAGAATGGCGGCCGTTCACGGAGGGGGAGGACCACAACTAGCGGAGCTGGAAGTAACACCGGATGGAACTTCATATCGGGTTTCGATTATCGGAATAGAGTCTTACAGAGGATTGCGTAAGTTGACGCGCAGTGGTGGAAGATAGCTCCTCGATAAGTAATCATCACCCGATTTGGAAAAGTTTTGTGGGTCAGGGCTGACGGCAGCAAGCAGCATGTGGGCACTTTTAACATGGAAGGGCTTTCCAGTATGGGTCTGTGGGGGAAAGACTGCTCTCAAATGAGCGGAGCATCGTCTGGCCAAAACAGCAGTGAGTAGTGTCCATGTGTAGTGTAACCTCCCGCTGCAGTTTCCTTATGGATGCGAGCACATTTCAGCACTCTCACATATCATGTCAAACACCAAACGGAAACTTTCCTTCACATGGAGGCCAGACGCCGCAGTTGTGCCTGGGACGAACCTTCTCGCGGAGGCCATCGGTATGGTTCTGTGTCGAGCTCCCTGACATTGTTCCGTGACTCACACCTCTCGGTAGTTGTCACGACGAATAAAGCGAACTGGTTCACTGCGAAACCGGGACGGTTCGTTGTCGCGCGACGTGAGGAATCGACAATGACATCGACAACTTCAACATCACATGTCCGCAATGTGTCGTTGATACGAATATCCAAAAAGAAGGGCGTGAACGGGGGGTTGTCACCGTGACGTTTGGAATGTGTTGTTAAACTCATGTTTTCTTGAACATTGTTTTTCCATGCTTTGTAATTAACTAACTATTGGAGCAATGTATATATGCTGTAGACTGCAAACGTTATACAATCGAAGCCCAATGAATTAAGTGATGAGAGAGTTCGCAAGCAAGAGTTCCCAAAAGATGGAAGGGAAAAGCTCATGATAAAAAGCATAACAATCATAATCAAGGCTAATGGTTACGAGGGCTTCACTTGCGCTGAGTAAGGATATACGTCACAAAGAGCTCCATCTGTGTGGAGGACAGGAGTTACAAAACGCTTTGCATACAATGATATGTTGATACGCGACACTCGCCTTGCTTCGGACACGAGAAGCGCCCGTTTCCATTTTCGAGCGTTTGGTCAGTGCCGCCAGAATATCGTCCTTTTTACCCAAGGTGTAACGCTTGAGCTCACTAAGTGCATCACGACGAAGAGATTCCAAAGGTTCTCCACGAGAAGAGGAGCCCTCTTCCAGATTCTCGAGGGCCGGCGCTTCCAGCACACCAGCAAGAGATCTGAAGCGTTCGATGTTCTAGAGCAAGCCATCCATATAGTCCAAATCCCTCTATGTCAAAGTCTCCCACACATCTCACCTCGAGAGTGGACGCAATCTTCTCAACATGCTTTTGAAGATGCTTGACCAAGCGTTCCATCTGACTCCTCATCTGCGACGCCTGCGCAAACGAACTCCCATCAGTCAAAACTTCCAAGTCCGACACGTTCACCACTCCGACTGCGACCGCTGCAAGCGTCTCTGAGAAGTCGTTCAGTGCGACGTTTGAAATGCTGGACTCGGCCTCGTGCGCGAGCTCGCGGAGTTGAGGGACGACGAGGTGTGCAATAAAGAAGCGCGCCGCGGTGATAGGACTGAAGGTATCACGAATGGTGCACATGAGATACTTGAGGAAGCTAGGAAATGAAAAGAGAGGGGTCGAAGTTGTTCGAACAACCCGCAAAAGAAAAGCTTGCGTACGGATTTAGGTCCTCAACACATCCCGCAACTCTCTTCAATAGTTCCTCAAGGCCGTTCTTCAAGACCGAATAAACCGTCCCTATCGGCTGTGGATTCTTCTTCTTGCGGTGGAGATGTTTTGGAGTCTCCTAGGAAATGGGGAAGCGCACGAGTCAACCGCATGTGGAAGAGATTTGCACGAGGCTACGTTCTGGGACTCACAGATGACCAATCCCAGGAATCCAACTTATTGACAAGCTGGTAGATCGACAAGATTGCGTCATTCAACGTTTCTCCCAAAGTCCTTCGTCCAATCAGCGCCAACAGGTGCGTCGCAGTAGACGCATCTGTCACACTAAACGGGTCGGTGCTACTGCTACGAGTCTCCATCTCGTGCTCTGCCTCCACGGTCTCCTCGATGACCGAAAGCATCCAAGCCGCTCCACTCGTTCGACCGATTGCTTCCAAACACTGAGCTGTACTGTAGCGGTTCGTGGGGTTGTCGGTGATGCGCAAGAGGATTGATGGGAGGAGGAACCGCTCTCCTTCTACCATCTTTGAATGGATCCGGGTTGTGTGATGAATCCACCCGCCATTTTGCGCTGAACTGAAAACACATACCTTTTCGATCAGCTTTAAGCGAGAGCTCTCTTCATCTCTCAGATCTCTGAACTGTTGTTGCATTTCATCGGTGGACGAGCGCTTCGAGATCGCCTTGTCATTCGCCCGCCAAAACGTCTTGTACACGACTTCAACCGCATCCGCCATTGAAAGGACTCCGGCGCTCTCCAGTTTGAGAACGTATCCAACAACAAGGTTCCACAACTGCCGTCCAGATTCGTACATCGTTTTCGTGAGAGCGTCTTCGTCGGGGAAGGTACCGGTTTTTCGTTTGGACAGGGCTTTGGAGAACTTTGACAGCACCACTTTGGGGTCAGCGTGGTGCACAAGAGCGAGCAGTGTCATGCCTCTGATGGTTGTTGACGCAACGGTGCATGAGTGACGAACGCAAGAGCAAATTCGGCTTCCCCCTCCCCCCTCCCAATGCTACCAAACTCACAATTCACCGGCAAGGAACGGCCGAAGATCGATCCCTTCCCACGCCGCCCGCACAATCACTCGCAAACGATCCGGGGGTGTGAGGGTATCAAAAGCGGCGAACGGGCCCCCCTTGATGTTCCTGACAACGCCCTCGCAATGCCCCACAATCCTCTGCGCGACCAACACGCGATGCTGTATCGCGAGCCCCGCTCCCGCTCCATCTTCATTGGCCGAGATGGCATGCGCAGGATCGTGCGCCAGAGCTTTGGCTTCGATGACGAACTTCATTGACGAGATGTCGGGCACGTCGGGCAGAGGCTTGTCGAGCGACGGGTGGCGGATCGAGTCGGGAGCCGACGACCAGGTCACCCGCAGCGACAGGAGGTTCGCCGTGATCCCGCGGAGCCAGTCCAGGGCGGATGATTTGGCAGACGTGGGGCGTAGTTCGCGGGAACGGGCCTCGACGATGGCGTCGTAGTAGTCCCGGTAGGGAGAGCTGTATCGAGACCCGCCACGTCGTTCGACGATGGCGTGCCAGTCAGGTCCAGGCCCAGGTATGGCCTGCGCGAGTCCCTTGGGGTGGAGTATCCTCGCTCGCTCGGTTTGGAACTTGACGTTGGATTTCGCAGAGTCGAGCGCATCCTGGCGCTCCACCTCGTCGAAAAAGGAGGCGGCGCTCGGGACGTGCGAGTGCGATTTGGCGCGCTTCTTTCGTGGCGGTTCTCTGCTGGTTATCGGCTTCGTCTTTGACAACGCAGGTGCAGGTTCCATCGCGCCGTCGTCCTCGTCGTCGCTGACGTCGACGCCCGGCGGTGCTTGATCCCTCAAGAGCCGTCTGAGCTCCCTTCGATCCATACTGTAGGCGTCTTCATGTTCGGGCGGGCATAGTGCCGCGACCGGGATTGGGATCGAAATCATCTGTTCGGCGGGTCCTGGTCCTGGTGTCAAGAACCGGTCCACATGGGCCAGAATCTCTCGGATTTCGACTCGTTCACGCTTCGTCGGGATGTGACGCATGGAATCCATGGCTCGTTGCTTTTCCAGAGCCTTCTGTGATGCCTCGATCGCCTTGCATGCGTCCAGGAATGCAGTCTGGTCGACAGACAGTCGTTACAGGCCGATTCGAATCTCGAATCTCGTGTCGTACGCAATGCTTTACTCGCCTTGGCATCGCACACCGCTTTCTGAGCGTCGTTGTTGGGATCGCGGCTCGTGGAATGTGCGAGCAGCCGGTTCGCAATAGATTCAATCGTGTCGAGCTCCTGGTATTCCCGGAAATGAGTCGCTGTAGCGGTCAGGAGTGAGTCAATCGCACCTGCAGTAAAGCATCGCGTTCGATCCTCGCGAATGCTTGGTGTTCTGTCATTTTCGAAGTATTCAAGTGTTACATACTTAAAACCCGGGCCTGGCGATCGTGCACCCCCCTCACTGAATGATGCCCGCATTTACATCTGAACTTGCCGAGCAAATCTACAAGGCAGCTACAGTTAATCTTGTGTTGTTTCAATAATGTGCCAATTGATCTTTTTCTCCGGCTAAACTTAGGTGATGAGGCGACCACAGCCGTGAACCTCAACAAGCCTAAACGCTTTCCTCGCCGCCCACTGTGATCGCAATGTTCAAAGTGTTTTCACGGAAGAAGGACGACAGCAGGCAGACGGACACGCACACCCAGCAGCAGCAGCAAGCGAGGTCGCCATACGAGCAGGACTCCAGACGCACCACAGCCGAGCGACAGCCATCGTCAAACGGGCGGGGCCAATACAACACCCAGGACGACGACCGCGCAGCCCTCTTTGCCGGGGCATCGCAGCGCTCTTCTGCCGCACAGCGGGACCCCGATTCTTTGGCGGACTTGGACTCGGAGGAGCAGAACAAGCGTATTCAGGGCTGGGTGACGGACGTCAAGCACGAAACGCGCGACGGCTCACGAAGGGCGCTGGAGCGGCTCTATGAGATCGAAGGGATGGCGGCGTCCAGCGTCGATAAGATCGTCCAACAAGGAGGTGAGCCTTCCACGTCCCCACCAGATTTGAACGGTACCCTAACTGTTTCGTCCCCCAACACCCACACGAAGAGCGAATATCTCGAGTGGACAACAAGCTGAACGCCGCAACGGCCCACGCGAACGCCGCCGACGCGCACGCCCGAGACCTCCAGATCCTGAACCGGCCCTTCTGGATGCCCGTCCGCGCCAACAACTACCGTCCCGGAATGGAGTACGAGGAACCACAGGTGCAAGGAAGCGCGACGAACCGTGCGCTGGCCGCTGTGGGCGCGACCGCGAGCGCCGAGGAGCGACGAAGACGGGAGGAGAAGGAGACGGTGCTGCGACGAGCGCGGATGGGCGAGATGGCGGCGAACGCGCGTGCGTCTGCAGACTCGAGGGGTGGACTTCAGGGAGGTGGAGGTGGCGGGTGGGGGTCCACCTCCTCCCAGACGCTGACGAATGAGGACTTGGACCGCGAGACTGAGCGCAATCTGGACGCGATGGGGTCCGTGCTGGCGCGGCTGAAAATGACGGGAATGGCTATGAACGAGGAACTTGATGCGCAGAACCGGGGGCTCGATAGCACGCGTGAGAAAGTGGAATCGGCAAAGACAAAGGTGGACTCTGCCCAAGGGCGACTGGAGAAGGTGCTTGGCAAGAAGCGATAACGCTTCGCTTCGCTTCTTACCAGACACTGTGTGGATAGTGGAAGTGATGTATGACGTAGTTCTAGGACAAGCATTTGATGAACCTGAGCGCGAGCAGCGCCAACGCTATCCCTTCTTCTCTTTGGGTCCCTTTGCCACACTTAGAGTCCTCTTCTTCTCAAGGAAGGGCCACACAAGGAACACCAAGACATGTCCCGCGACAAGAATGAACCCTGCAATGACCTGCGCAGTCTCGGGCGACGTCAACCCTGCTCCTGTTGATTCAACCTTGACGTCCCCCGCTCCCTCTTTAAAAGCGCCATCCTCCTGCCACTGCGAGACCAACCGAGCCACCTGCACGTCCGTCAACCCCACGTACACCGCACTCGCGAGGGCCACGATGCGGTAATACGCGCCGGCCGACCAGTCCTTGAACGCCGCGGGTGCACCAAACTTCCATTCCTTCTTCCTGAGGCCGAACAGACCGTCCACCAGCCCGCCTGACGACGCCGCAATCACGCCAAGGACCCACAGCCCAAACAGGTGGTCCCGCATGTGCGTCTGGTGCGGGGCAGGGTTGTGACGCAGCGTGTGTAGCGTCCCGTGGATCCCCGCCGATCGCCCCAGACCGTCGATCAGAGAGTAGAGCAGGACCATGGGGGTGCGGAATGGCCGGATGTAGGAGTAGGGAGAGAGGGGTGTGGGGAGAGAGAAGAGGGCGAAGACGAGCGCGTACTGCGGGGGGAGGCAGGCGCAAGAAGAAAGTTGAAGAGTAGGCGATACGTGCCATGAGCGCGAAAGCGGGTGGGAATTGGGAATTGGGGCGAATTCAGTGGCCATGGTGCCATTTGACACGGGTGCGATCACTCACGACGGGCATGGCAATGTTGGACAGAAACAAAGCCGGTCTCCCCGTCAAGATCGCAATGTTGATATTACCCGCGAACAGCATGAACAGGTACGACACTGCATCACAAAAATTGGCAACGAATGAATTGAAACCAGGGTTGCCCCCCCTGAGACACCAATCCGATCCGCCACCCACGCAGCGCCTGCACGAACGGAATTCCCGGCTCCTGCGTCGACTTGTACAGCCACGAGATGACGAATCCGTGCAGTGCGGGGAACAGGGGAACTTTTGTGACACCCAGCAGGGGAAGAGGGACGGCGATGGCGTGCGTGGTGAGCCATCGTAAGGCGTCCGATAGCGCGGGAAAGGCGGATGCCATTGCGAGGGCGGGGAATGGCTGAGGTAGCCTCGATGGCAGAGATTGAGACCCTGAGTGATGGCGGATGTAAACGAATTATTACCCAACACATTATTATGTAATAACTGGGTTTCAAAATTGAACAGAATGCTCCAGAATGAAATCTCCGGAATTCACCAGCAAGGTTTCTATACGTCCCCTAACGCCGAGCTTGTGCTCGGAACCAGAAGGGGAATGTTGCTCAGGATATCAACTTTGTGACTTTTGTTGTGACACGATTAGTGCAAAGCGAGGGGGCATACCGGGCGTGCAAGCACGTCACCCGTGAATACCCAGCCTTTCCAATTTGTTGACTGGCATTTATTGGTATAATGAGCATTCGTCGAAATTGAGAACAAGAGGGAAAACTCAAAACGTCTCTATTAGTTTGTGCGCGATCCCTTGAAAGTGGACGTTCTGACTGCCTCGCAGTCATTTCACTACTCGTCAGAAACTTCTATTCATTGGCAGTACCAAAGCTTTTCAGCGAACTACTCGTAAAAGCTAAATTCGAGGAACCCAAACGAAGCTGCATGTTTCAAAACGGAGAATAGACACTCGGTTTTGCGCATCAATGTGCTCTACGAAGCTCAACGAACGACGAGGCTTAATTGATTCATCCATTTGTGTTGGGGGAAATGCTCAGTATCCTGAGCAACATATCGCAAAGAGAAATGTATTTCCGGAAGGCTCCGGGGGGTTCCAGATGCAAATTAAAAAGTCGCGGGAATGCTCCGGAATACCCTTGAAGGTACAATAATGTGCCATTCCGGAGGATAAGGGGAGGAGGGGGGGGTTTCAGAATTGTAAGGTTCGGATGGAGGCTCAACGTTCAACCGACTGATTAACCTCTCAATAAAAGCTCCAGTCCGGTAGCGACGATGACATCGCTCGCAGCTCGCGTTCGAGCCACCTTCGACAAAGCGCTTTCGAATAAAGATCTCCTGTTCGCACCGTCCACGATTGAAGTCATTGATGATGGAATGAAGGTTCGGAGGGACAGGTTGCACCTTGTTGGCACCATTCATCCAATCACCCCGTTTTCTCATTTGCATTAGTTCGAAATGTGAGATGGCCTCGGCCCCCGAAGTTGTCGCTTCAATTTATACCTCTCTCACCCCGACACCTTTCTCACCCGACACAATCAAGATTGTATGCACCCATGTTTGGCTTCAAGCCGACATTGCCCCCAAGCAATACTGCACCTGCTGCACCTCCACCCAAGCCCGTGAAAAGATTCAATCCGTTTTTGCCACCACAACCGGAGGTGGGTATGCACGACCAATACATCCATCCCAGGGCAGTCGACTCACTCTTCGTCGTGGACAAACAAGCTTCTCGTGGGACCTGCTGAAGAATATGATTTCAATGTCGTTCTCAACAAATTTACAGTAGTGAAAGATCACATCTTACTCACCACAAAAGGTATGTTTTTGTTGTACCACCAACTTGTTGCATCACCAACTCCTCTTCACCTCCTTATTCCCCTGGCACAGCTTTCAAGAACCAATCCTGCCTACTCTCTCAGTCCGAATTGTACACACTTTGGAAGGCGACGCTCTCATTCGAAAGCGAGCGGTCCTCGTACCTCCCGGATGGTTCCCCCAACCTCGCTCCTGACACGCAACGAGCCTTTGCGTTCCACAACAACGGGGTTGCGAGTGGCTGCAGCGTGCACCATCGCCACTTGCAAATTTTACCTTGGGGCGACATGCCGATTGCGGATCTAATCAGGAAAGCTGGTAGCCAGAAGCTTGGTAAGCCGCGACTTCGTCAGAGTGACCGTACTTGCTTTCCAGCAATAATGGATTGGCTTTGTGAACCCAAATGTCATTAGGAGTTCCTTTCACTCTCCCAAGCCTCCCCTTTGTCCATTCAGTCGTCCTTCTTCCAGCTTCTCTCCGACAATCGTCGCACGTTCCAACTCCTGAGACCGGCGCTCAACTTTACGCCTTGTACATGGACGCATATGAGGCCGCGTATGCCCCGCTGGGTTATTCCCGGGTTCAATTGGTTGATCACTTCAAGGGTTTTGATGAGAAGCTGGAAGACTTCCACGAGACCGCTCTATCGTCCAATTTTATAATGACTAGGTGAGGCCAACGTGGTCTGACTTTGAGAGTCTTCGCGCTATAGCTCAAACGTCAATGATTACCGATGCCCTACCAGAGAGTTTATCTATGTTACTCCTCGCACTCAGACCCGAAACCGCGGTATACACGTTCACAGCATGGGCATGGCTGGCCTTCTTGTTGCTACGAGCGAAGAAGAGCTCGCCGAGATTAGAAGCCACGGGCCAATGGATATTCTGAAGGGGGCGTCGGTTGTCAAGGATGCTGTAAAATTGTAATACCATTGGCCAAAGAGCAAGCACTCTACAAAATACATAAACTTGACAATCCGTCCCCAGTCTTCCTACCCCACCATGCACAAATCTCTCAACGTTGGGGAATTTGAGTTGGTGGGACTAAAGAGAAAAGGTCAACGCTGTCAGAGTGACAGAAAAGGGAAATACACGTACTGCCAGGTGCGAGATTTTTGCCAAGGGCATCCTGCCGCTTTTCCATCGCCCATTCGGAAACGTAGCTGAAGCCTCGGAATTCTTCCTGATCACGTGCAGAAAGAACGTTGTTTGTGGGTGTCAGCACGGGCTGCTCCCGCGTAAACTCGCTATCGAAGTTTGAGGTGTCTTTTGGATTTTTCTGAACCAAAACCTTTGTCAGAGTCCTAACAACCGGAAACCAAATCCTAATACTCACGACTTTAGGCAAGAAGGGAGCTGGGTACTTGAGTTGGATCATTCCTTCAAAGTCAACACCGCGGAAGAAAGGATGCTTCTTAATCTCATCTCCGTCAGCAGGACCCGAGCCCAATCGCCGAGCAGGATCACGGTTAAGCAATCGCCGGATAAGTCCGGCAGCCTCCTTGCTGAGGTTAACGTAAGGAGGGAAAATGACATCGTCGTTGAGGATCGCGTTGGAAATTTCTTCATCATCAGTTCCTCGGAAAGGCGACTGAATATCATGTCATCACTTCATGTCAGCATATGTTCATATTCCAATCGACATTTCCTAAACTCACTGTGCCTGTCAGCATTTGATACAGGAGAACGCCATAGGCCCACCAGTCTACAGCTTTCCCGTACGGTTTGTTCTTGTGTTGTATAAATGCCGAATGCAGTGAGTGAATCAAAAATCAAGTCTCACAGAGAGCGCCTAAAGGCATACCATTACGATCTCGGGAGCCATGTACTCTGGTGTCCCACAGTAGGTGTTTGTCCTTTGGTCAGGACCCACGTTCTCCTTGCAGAGACCGTAGTCAGCAACTTTGACATGACCTTGCATTGTCAGACTGAAAACAAAATGGCCACTTAGTGTCAACGGTGTTGCCTTTAAAAAGGGAAACCCACAGCAAGTTCTCGAGCTTTAAGTCTCGGTAAAGCACGTTGGCTCGATGGAAGTACTCGAGCGCAAGAAGAATCTCCACCGCATAGAACTTGGCTCGCTCCTCTGAAAAACGTCCGTTCGGTGCGTGTTGTACGTGCCACATCATGTCACCTCCCGAGATAAATTCTTGGACGAAGTAAATTCGATTTTCCGTTTGATAGCACGAGTGCAAGTTCACCAAGAAGGGGAAGCGTTCTTTGTTGGCGAGGACAAACATCGACTTCTCCGACCGCATACTAAACACAACGAAACAACGACGGTTTCAGGTGACCCTGGTCAAGGAGTAACCATACCGAACACACCTGCCAAAATCGTCTGTGTCCACAATCCCGGCCTTCTTGATGACTTTGATGGCATAAATGGTACCCGATAATTTGTCTTCTGCCATCATGACCTTCCCGTAAGCTCCACGTCCCAGCACTGCCAAAAAGTTGAAGTCGTCATTCGAAACCCTCCACTTTGCTGGTCTCGAAGGTTTCGATGGAGCATGTGGTGGAGCTTGGCTGGCAGCCGCTCTTTGCTGCTGCTCCTCTTGCGCCCGTTGTGCACGTGTCTCCTCCTCGTGCCTCGCCTGCTCGAGAGCGGCAAGTCTTGCACGCTCTTCGGCAGCTTTGCGCTGATCCTCTTCGAACCTCCTACGCGCTTCTGCTTGCTGCTCAGCGGTCTTCCTCCTGTTCTCTTCCTCCATTTTCCGGCGTTCCGACTCAGACATCTCAGAGTTTCGTCGAATCTCTTCACGTCTACGCTCCTCCGCCATTCGCATTTGCTCCTCCACACTACGCTGTTCATTTTCCCTCTTGTTTCTTTCCACGTCATCCATTCGTCTCTGCTCTGCTTCACTCCTCATTCGGGCATCATTCGCCTCAGCCCTTCTCCGAGCTTCCGCGTCCTCCTGTTGCCTCCTCCTTTCCTCCTCTTGTGACTCCATTTCAAACTCCCTCAGACGCTTTTGCTCCTCCTCCCTTGCTACCCGCGCCTCCTCCGCCTGCTTTTTGACCGCCTTCTGCTTTTCGATCACCTCGATTGTCGACATGATCTTGAGTGTGTCATCCTTGGACAAGCCACACATGCTCGGCACAAGCGCCTCACAATCTTCGTGGCACACAACCCCACACTCGCTACACTTCTTGTTCCCGCTTCGACCAATGGCAAGCATGAGACCGCAGTGTGAGCACCAGTTTCCGCCCAATGGAGGATTGAAAAAGTTGTTGAATCGGTGGGGGATACGATGCTTCAGCACGGTCCCAGAGGCCTCGGCCTCTGCATCTGTCGCACTTGTGCACTTGGCGATGACTGTGTCCGCACAGTGTTTGTGGCACGTATACTTGCACTCTGGTGGTAGCAGTGAGATCAAAGGGAAGACCAGAAGCATCAGAACAAATCCGTCATTGCAATGAATAACTGAGCGGTCACGCACCTTCACATTTGTATCCGTTCATCATGAACTCTCCACAGGTTGCGCACTTCATTATCTGGTACGACGAAACAGGGGCAAATTTATGTCCTCGTTTGGCAAAAAGCTTTTTAACAGGGCGACGACGCGCGACACCCTCTTGATTCAATGCGCCTTTTTCGCGTGGGGCCAGTGCAACTGAATGATGTATGTGAAGATGGGAGTGAAAACCATTCGTTTATGTACCGCATTCAAAAGACGATAACAGTTCCGGGCAAAACGTACCGAAATTCAGCCTCAACAATACTTGACCTCCGGGTTCCATTTCCAGCCACATCACAACACCCTCCTCCGCGACCCTCTGCAGGCTGTAGCTCTCCAGCTCACCACCTTGCACTCCATTCCTGGGTAAACTGGCCTGACTTCCCCCTCTTGATCGAGCACGGGGTCCGGGTCCATCGCCCATAGGCGCCAAGTTTCCTGCAGAACCTCCACTGCCCCCTGACGAGGCCGATCCTGCCCTAACAGTTCCTGGTGAGTTCCCTCCGCCATTGCTACCAGCCTTTGTGAGTTCCTCTTGAAGATCTGAGAGTCTGAACCATGACATGCCCAGCACGTTGCCCCTTATCTGTCCTCCTTGCCCCACCCCGCCTGTTCCTTGCTCGTGTACCGACACCTCCACCTCGTAAGCACGCTCCACGTCAACAACAACCGGCTGGTCCGCCCACACTCCCCGGCGGTTGGGTCTGGTTCTACCTCGCTCTTGTTGATCCACGCGAACCACAGCGTACAAATCGGAACCAGGCCGGCGGGAGGGTAAATTGATGGCTGCAAGGACAGTGCATTGGAGACGGCCATTCAACGTATTGCGAGGAAGAGCAGCATCTTAGAGTTGCAAAGGAACGATAAAAGACAACGAGCGAAAGTAAAAGGATGGAAAGTGAGCGCGGCGTACGCGAGGATGGGTGAGTCCGAAGCACAAATCACGCTGGACATTATCCACAAATCACAACTCACCCTCCGCAGGGTCGGGCTCTCGACCACCAGTCCACAGCTTCCTGTACTTCGCCAATGCTTGTCCGAGCATTTGCACCTTGCCAGCGCTCTCCACCAGTCTGGCAGCAACCTCCTCCAACCTGGCTGAGTCTTCAAAACTAGCCCCTCCCGGCCCACTGGGTGCTCCGGAAGCGGACGCTTGCCGCGCCTGCACGAGAATGGTGTGAAGACGCTCCGCGCCTTCACGAACCTTGAGTTCGATTGCTTCTTTATGCCGAATGTCCTTGATCTTGTAGGAGATTTTCGGTGTGGAGAGGGGTGTGGAAGTGCGCCAATAGTCTATGGTGATATTGAAACGTTGGAGGCAGGCCAGGAACAGTGGAAAGACAACAACTGGAGGCTGGCGGCTGTTCCACTCGTTCATTCCCGGACTCCTGTCCAAACTTTGTCCCTCTCCGGGCTCGTACCTTCCCCTTCTGCCCACCTCCTGCCCCATGCACGCCCACATCCAATGTCCAGAAAAACGAGAATTCAACGAGCGAAAACTCACCCATCATATTTGAGGCCGGACCTCCGACTTCACCCGGTCTTGGGAACCTGGGTTCGGGCAATCCCAGGCTCGCAAGCAGTTCCGCTGCATCGCGAGGCTCTTCCGATCCTCCTGTTGATCCACTTGACGGAGTCCAAAATCCCCAGAACCCCTTCTTTTGAGGGAGAGGGTTTCCACCCTGAGGGAATCCACCTGGACCTGGTCCACCTGAAGATGGTGCAAACCCTTGGCCCGGACCGCCTGCACCCGGCACGCGGTATTGGGAAGCAGAGGTCTGTGGGATATCTGAAAAGGAGCCGTACGAACCGTGGGCATGTCCTAGAGTGTTCGTGCGGACCTCGGAAGCGGTAATGGAACTTGTGTAGTTTGTCGAGGAGGTGGAGTCCGTCAGGGCAGCAGAACGCGGCCGGGAATGCCCGTTGGGGTCGCGTGAGAGGTCACGTGGATCAGGGTACGGAGGCGAGGAGCGGCCCTCTTGGGGGTAACGAGCAGGGGAGTACGGGGAGGGGGGTGATCCATAGCTGGAAGGTTGTTGTTGGTGGTTCGGATAGCCGTGAGGTTGACGGGTTGTGGGATTGCCCTGGATTGGCGGAGAAGAGGACCCATTGTTCGACATTGGGGGGTTGGACTTTTCAGGGGGAGGAGGAGGAGAGGTTGTCTGGCCCGAGCTCGCCATGAGTCTGCGTAGCTCATTTTCGAGATAATCTATTGTCTGCTGTGACGTGCGAACGTTTTGTTCTGCAAGTGCTGCTGCAGCGCGGTCCGAAAGTGAGTTTAGGAGCAGTTGCGCGCCCTGCAACATTCGTCTCTCCTTTGCGATCTTGTCCTCAATGGTTCGTATTTGATCGTCCATGGTTTCGGCTCTTTCGGAGGTGGATGATAGTAGAATTCGTCTGTTGCTACAAAGCCGCCTAAGCAGAAGAGATCGGTGAATCCAGACACGAACCCCGTTCAATTACCAGAAACTTCTTGTCAGCTATCACGATTCACTCGTGTGCCGCTCGCAGCCCTCCATTTTCGTGTCATCACCCCTCGTGGGGCTAACATCCCCAACCACCATCATCACCCGCCCCACATCGTCCGGAATTTCCCCGCCTCCTTTGCATTCACTTACGAGTTCAAAAGTCTCGCTTATCTTCCCACCCTCCGTTCACCCAAATCCAATCCAAATACGAACGTCCAAGCGAATTCGCAGTCGTTCGATTGCTTCCGGGAACTCAATCCTCAATCCCAATTGGCCCTTTCTCTCAGCGTTCGCGTCGAGCGTTTTGCCGACGACCGCGGCGAACGGGGTTATTCAAAGCAAAAGTCGCGGTCGAGTGAGTGGATGGAGTGGCTGTGCACGGCGGCACCCACACAGCAACCACGAAATCTCGTCGAGTGTAAAGGGAGGTCAAAAAATTACTAATAAGGGCCGTACATTGCTCCAAATAATGGCCAAACTACGAAGTAATACCGAGCCATTTCCGGCTCGTTGGGTTCTGTTGTGCCCTATACGTAATCAGTTGAAGGGGAATATGCTCGGTTTGAACGAGCTTTTTTTGCAGGGAGTTGTTCTTGTGTGTGAGGATAAATGTGAAGGACCCAAGAACTCCCAAGCCACAGACCCCCGCGGCAATTGCCGCGTTTCAGTCTTTTGAGAGCACAATTGCCGCGGATGTGGCGATACTTGTGCTCTGATTTTGTTCTTGAGTGAAACGGGCGAAGGCGGGCAGCAAGACGGGCCGGGTCGTCACCTCGTATTTTTACCACTCTCGTCACGCCCATTTCAATAACCATTCTTTGCACGCATTCCAGTGTATGAGACAGAATTCACTTACTGTAAACCGGAAAAGCGAGTAGCCGGGATCGAACCAGCGACCACGTCAACATAGTTTTTCAGTTATTGGCCGCACACTTTCACCAAGCTCCATTTGAACATGAAGTGCTGCAAGATATCTATTCGAAAATGCTCAAAAGAGGGTGTCCGGGTTACCGGGATCGAACCGGTGACATTAACTTTGGCGAGAAGCAACTTACAGCGTTACGCTCTTCCAACTGAGCAAACCCGGGTTGCTTAACTCTGTGTATCTCTTCACCGATAGCCCGCTTCCATGCTAGAACACACATCGCGCAATTTACAGCACTTCGCCAATGAGCGTGAAGGGGTTTCCGGGCTCGCCACCCCTAAGTTCGTCATCGGTCGCACATCCCCCCAAAGCACCGTGTGCTTCTCCGAAAGTGGCGAGAGCAACAGGCGCTCAAGGAGACTCGGGCGCTGCGGGAGAAGTTTGAACCTGAGCAAGCGGGTCTTCAAGCGATCCTGTCAGCCATAGATGACGAAGTAACCAAGTGCAGACACAAAATCGCAGAATAAGTATACTCGGTCATAGGAAAGGCTCCCCTCCAAGCACCTCGTGCGACCTTCGTCACGACGACCATGCCGTACCCGGCGCCGAACTCGGTCTTGTCTCTACTGCGCTTCAGCGCAGCTCCACCGACGAATGCGCCATTTGTTTGCAACCCCTTCATCTCGGAATTGCCGCTCAGAATGAACCAAGCAGCACCAAGACACGCCGTCGTGTCAAGCCGCTCTTACTGCTCGACCCGTGTGCACATGCTTATCATCGACGATGCTTGACCAACTTGGAGAGGTTCTCTGGGAAGCGCAGGTGCCCGATTTGTAGAGGGGTGTATGTGAATACTCTCTTAATTGGAGCACAAAGCGAATAATTACTGTAGATCTCGTTGATATGTTGCTGTTGAGAGAGTGATGTGTAAGCCATCCAAGCACATTTAAAAGCGGACGACCACAGCACGGTACCGAAACTCTCCTATTTTCCCACACGATTTCGCGTCCAGGCCCAGATAAATGAGCGGATATCTGACATCACTGGGCATTCCTTCCTCACCCACGCTGCTGGACTATGTGGGAGCGGCGCTGTTCCTCGGAATCCCTGCAGTCGCCATATTTGTGAGTGGGGACTAAAGTACCGAAAGTGATGAATGAAAAGAGAGTGGAGGAGCGCGATCGGAATGTGGGAGATGGCAGTTTCCGTTGAGCGGCATCCGTGACCGTCTCGTTGTTCGTGAATTCTGTAATGTGACCTTGGATTGCTACTCGCACATTCACAGGAGGGCGTGTACGGCGATATCACCAAGGAGAGGGAACAACGCGATGCAGAAGCGAGAAGGAAAAAGTTCCCCGCAGACACGAGTGAGAGCTCCTCTCTTTGCCTGTCTGCCGAAAAGTCCCGGGACGTTCATACCCGAATTGCATCCACATTCGACCAGTCATCCTCCACCAATTTCCTCGTCCGGACAACCTCCCATCGTCATCCATTTTCTGCTTGAAGGCAGAAACGCTTCTTCTCTTTTCGAACGCGGTTTACGAGAACGACCTCACGCCTTCGACACGCGGGTTTCCGAAGGGGAAACTACCCGCCTTTTCGTACAACGGGAAACTGTTTCAGGACAGCCAAATAGGGTACTCGGCGCTCGTAAGGGGAGCTTTTGTGAAGGATGTCGAAGAAGGGTTGGACGAAGAAGTGAGGGCGAGGAGTGCGGCGTTCCGAGCGTTGATTGAAGAACAGGCGTGGAGAGTCTTACTGGTGCGTACGTGCATTTGGTCCAACGGAGGGGGGGTGGATGTGGGGGTGGTGGTGGTGGCGGCCAAGGGGAGGCCATCCATGAAAATACGGGTATTGTGGTGGGATGGTTGCAGTTCCCACAAGTCCTCGAGCTCACTTCCTCACATCGTAAATTGATATTGTCTCGCCATACTCCTCTCGCCACACTAGCATGAGCGTTGGCTCGAAAACCGGCACAAGACGGTCGACTCTCTTCTTGACAAGGTTCCCGCGTTGATACGAAGTTTGGTCGCGTGGGCGATACAAAACGGGTGAGTGCCATGGCCCACTTGTGTGCGAGTGCCGCTGATAATCGGGACGGCGGAATAATGCGGTGCACCTGGAGGTGGAGATATGTCAAGGTTCGCTTTGTCTCAACGTTCCCACATTCCTTTGCCAGTGTCTCCCAAGAACTCCATGTCACCGGAATCTCTCGCCACACTCCTGCTGAGCGCGACGCCCACCTCTTGCCGAACCTCCTGGACGCTTTGTCGGCCCAGCTTGGACACCATATGTGGCTCTTGGGGACAGAGGAACCCACCAGCGCCGACGCGTCTCTGTTCGCGTTCCTAGCAAACGCCATATACTACAAGGAGGGCAGTCCGAAGGTGGCCGCTGGTATCGCGTGAGTCAAATGTTGCTCTGTTGCTGTTGCTCTCGAGGAGTGCCACGTCAGTAAACACACACACACCCCAACTGCAGTGAACGAGAGAACCTGCACAATTACTTCCGGCGCATTCGAGAAATTCACTGGTCACAATGGGATGCGACGGGTGAGGATTGAGTGTGCAATCTCTGCCGTACATCGAACCTAATAAATGGACATCCCTTTCCTGTCTACTCGTGCTCGGTGGCATCTTTCATTCCGTGCTCTGCGCCACTGCAACGCTCAACAACGAAACAGACCCGCCAGAAGCACACCTCGCACACCTAGCTCGCGGAGGGGTTGGAGCCAAGTCTGCATAACGATTAAGGCGTCTGGCAGCATAGGGTTATGATATATTATTAATAAGAACTAATTTCCAGGAAGAAGACTCTTTCTGGTGCGTTTCACTGAGAGTTGGCGGCGCACGAGCCACGAAGAGAAGCGATATGTGTTGACGATACGGAGATACAGAGGGAAAGCTCAAGGGCGATACGCAAACAGTTCCAGTTGAGTGTTGTGAAGATTGAACTCAATGGCCTCGTACGTGGTGTCACTGTCTCTCTGAATCGCTCAAGTAGTGAGCGGGCGGGGCGGGCGGGTGCGCCGGGGAATCACTTTATCGAGGAGTGAGGACCGTGGGATTCGGCCTTAAAGGTGTTCCAAGAGCAGGTGCGGAGTCCGCTCGGCGGAGGAAAACGCCGACAAATGTCCCCGTGGTGGTCGTTGTTGTCGAATGGGCGCACGCCCCATCGGAAGGACCCCAGAGAAAAAAATACGGCCATTTATTTCACTTTGAATCAATGGTCGTGTACATATTAAAGTCGATGAAGGGATCGAAGTGTTTCCGGAGAGCAATAGGGCCCCGAGGCTGAAAGAAGCGTGGCGTTCACTGGACAAGGGACCTGCTGTTCTCGTGCAAAAGTGGCCAATTGGGTCGGCGCTGTGCACGGCTACGTCAAAGGGCTCAAGCTGGTCACTGTGCCCAAAATTCTGGGCGCGGGGGCGGATGTTTCGGGTGGCGAGTGTGCCGCAAACTCTCCCCAAAACTTCAAACACCCTTATACAGGATCGAACCGGCGACGTTGTGGTTGCCGAGCAGCAACTTATATTTTCGAACTGGTCGCACGCATCTGATGATGGTGAATCAGTTGGAAATTTGTGGTCTTGTGAGGTTGAAAAGGTGGTTGGTATCGTGACAAGCATTTGATGTGAATAAAAAAGCTTCCGGGTTACCGGGATCGAACCGGTGACATTAACGTTGCCGGTAAGCAACTTACAGCGTTACGCTCTTCCAACTGAGCTAAACCCGGCTTCCTTGTTACATGCACTAAATTTATTTGCTATTTATACATTATTAATACTAAATTTACACTGTGAAGTAAAAATGTATTCTCTGAGCGATCGTGGACAGTATCACAGTGCCTCATCCATGTTTGTGCGTTGCGATTATGCAAGGTGATGTGAGGTCAAACTCTTTTAAGTGTAGTAATAAGTTGAATTGTATCTGGTGACCAGGGCACACTCGTTGCCGGCGTTATACCAGTTTGGTGTCCGGGAACCGTCACATTGTGGATGGCCGCCATAAGCACCGGGGCACTGGGTGCGGTAAACGTTACTTTCACGCGATCTCGCGTTCATGTTGTTGGTTTTCTTGCGTATTAAGAACA
>KQ965732.1:0-128386 GCA_001574975.1 Gonapodya prolifera JEL478
GGTCCGAAGGGATTGGCGTTGTGGGCGCCGGTAGGCGTCGTGACCACAGTAGCCCTCGGAACCGGTCAATATATAGCACATGTACTAGACGAACAACAGAGCTATTCCATACTCAAAACTAATCTTACCCTAACGACTAACTCCCGTAGTAACCCTACTACACCACTATTTATATGTTCAGAAGCCTCATCTAGCTAGACCAAATACACATCTATCTCACATACTACCATCTCTCTCTGTCCGATCCTCTTTAGTCCCGTGCTGCTACTTACCCTTTGGATAACCCTAGGAGGCTGATCGAGTATCAGTTCTACCACACAGTGAGGCAGATATTGGTGTCAGCGTCTGGTGCACTTGCAGAAAGATATTTGTACATGGCACACAGATCTGGGTTGCTACGTTAGTCCTTGGCAAACGCTTGTTGGTATACAACAGTGTCAAGTACTCCTGTTGCAGCCAGGAGAAGATTTGGCTGGTCATCCAACTTGTCAAGATTCATTGCATGAGAATCTGTCCATCATTAGTTACAATGTGCCCAAGATACTCTGTCTTGCTGTGTACTAGTGCACACTTCTTAGTACACAGTTGGAGTCCTGCCTGTTCCAGTTTGGACATGATCTTGTCAATGTCTTGCTTGTGGCACTCAAAAGTTAGCAAGAAGATGATGATATTGTCCATATAAACAATGCAAGAAATCCACTTTGCTCTGCCAAAAATGGAGTCTGTAAGGCGTTGAAATGTTCCTGGTGCATTGGTGAGTCCAAAAGGCATACGCACAAACTTGTAGAGGCTGTCAGGCATGATGAATGCCATTTTCGGGATATCTTTTTTGTGAATTTTCATGTGCCAAAAACCTGATGCCATGTCAAATGACAAGATGTACAATGCTCCCTGCAGTGCACTGAGTGTGCACATATCCAAGCCAAGCCACACGGCAAATGCAATGGGCTTGGTGGTGGTGGCAATATGCATGCCTTTGAGAAGCTGGTTGATCATCTTGATGCTGGACCCTGCACCCACCATGATGTATAGGTGGGGAGCAAGCGCAGTTAGGATGTGCGTCTGCTGCTATCTTGTGGCATGTGTGCCCAGCACCACAATGCTCTGGTGGCTGTGAGGAGACACCTGGTTTCCATTCTGGCCGCCCTCCTGGATGTGCTTCCTGCCAACCCTGCTGACCTCTCAATCCTTGATGTCACCTGTGCTGCTGGCCAAGTGTCTGTTGTGCTACTAATCCAAGCGCTCTATATGGCATGCAAATACAGCTCCCTCAACCTTGTGAAGGCCCTTCTTGCTGCTGGTGTTGACACAGCCCTTCCTGGCACTGAAGAGGACGTGCTTACAGTGGCCTGCCACAACAACCAAGCTGACATTGTCTTCCTCCTAGTTAGCACCACCCCCCCGACCCAAGGGAAGCAGCTGGCTCCTTTGCCGTTGCCTGCTTGAGCACCAAACAACCACAACTCCCCCAACGCCCTCAATGCTGCGCACGCCTTACTTTTGTGTGTGCTGGCCCTTGTGCCAAATGTGGCACCACCAACTTTGAAACCCCTCTGCACGCATGGAAAGTTTTGCATTCTCTGCAATCTGGCCAATGCAGGCGCCAATATTGCCTGTGGTGAGTTTCTGACTGCCGCCGCAGGTTGCATGGGACACAATGCTGGTGTGGCGGAAGTACTACAGTCCGCCAGGGAACGGGCTGAAGGGTTGGCGCCAGTGGCGCCGTGAGGCGTCGTGACCACAGTAGCCCTCGGAACCGGCCAATATATAGCACATGTATTAGACGAACAACAGAGCTATTCCTAACTCAATCTAATCTTACCCTTGTGACTAACCCCCGTAGTAACCATACTACACTGGGATCCCCTCGAGGCGGCATGCTGCTCAAATTGTGTCGAGGAGGCGGGCTTGCTTGTCGAAGCTGGTGCAGTGGTCACTCCGGAGAGACTGATTTCAAAGGGCCAGTGACAAGAGCGAGGGCAAGTGGAAAAAGAGAGGTCGGCGGGACCATGAATATGTTTGTTTATTCTTGCAGCATGAAATGTTTGGCAGCCAAGCATCACATTGATTACTTTCGCATGACACTATATGGGTGATTATGTAGCAAACTGGGTGTGATCAAGAGTTTGTATCAGAAGAAGTAAACTAGTGCAGTAACATAAATAATGTCGAATCAACGAAAGGAAACCTCTCCGTCACGAAAACACGTCTCTCCACTCTCAAAATGCTGACTTGACAGCTGAGAATATGCGCCCGTATTGTAATTAATTGTCATTCACCTGCGACCAGGGTATGGTGCCGTGACGTATGTCGGACGCCATAGTGCTGCCGGAACACACCACGTTCCCTCACCTCGCCATGGGTGGAGTACTAGCCGGGTTTTACGGTCCAGAATATCATTCGACGCACCAACGGTCTCATTCGCACATGGGGGGAAGTTGGAAATAAAGGGGGCGGTCGGATCTCTCAATTCAGCTTAGAAGCACATGGAATATCAACAACTACGGCATGATTGTAATAGGAGGGACTGAAAATATGTCATCCTTACGCACTCTACGGTAAAGTTCCTGAGGTCAAAGCAACTCATTTGAGGCTGCCCTGCTGGGGTGTACCCATTGCTCAACTCCGCATCCACGCATACTTTTTACCGCGGTATGATGGCAGCGCCTACAACAGTCCATTTCTGGTTCGATTTGGTCAGCGTGAGTGAATGGAGACACTGTCGAGTGCACAATGCAGTGTCAATCGCTTGCATTTCAATGCCAGCCGTACTCCTACCTCGCGCATCACAATCTCATCCATAGGGTCTTACCAAAGTTCCCTCATGTCTCGCTCAAGTACCATCCAATCGTGTTTGGTGCTGTACTGAACCATATCGGAAACGTCGGACCGGCTGAGATCCCATCGAAACGAATAGCGCTGTACCGTGACATTCATCGCGCTGCCAAACGGAGCGGCATCGTCCTGGGACAACCAAAAACTCATCCGTTTAAGAGTGTCGACGCGCTCCGGTGCACTCTCGCGGTACCACCGAGCTCCCAGGCCTCAGTCATAACGGGCCTCTTTGCCGCCGCCTGGAGTCACCGGTTTCAGACTGACCTATCCGTACCCAGCGAGCTTCGGAAGGCTCTGGTAGAGATCGTTGGAAACGAGGAAGAGGCCGAGCGCGTCATCGCCAAGTCGAAGTCCGACGAAGTGAAGGGCATTCTCAGAGAGAGCACGGAAGCGGCTATCAACGCCGGGATTTTTGGGGTGCCGTCATGTGAGTGCTTGCCCTCCCGCTTCATCTCACGTCAGGGTAGAGGGCAGTTCATGTTGATTCACTTATCTGAACTTTTGCGCTTTCGCCATTTGCTTACACTAGTTACATTCAATAACTCGGACGAAATACTATGGGGAAACGACAAAATCGACGTCGTGGAGGAAATCCTGGCGGGGCAAGACTCACTCAACCAGCAAGATCACGAGTTTATTAGAGAAGTACTCAAAACGGAAGGAATTACACGAAAGAAATAAATGTTCTATTTTGGGAAAAATATTTCCGAGGCCTCAGGGATGTGTGCAAGCAAACGGTTCGGAACGGACACGCTATCTTCAGAAGTCATCGAGACAAGTGGCCCATAATGTCCACCCACTACGATGATGAAGAAGAGGAGTCGTACAGGGCGGATTCGACGAGATTCGGGGAGGAGGACGATGCGGACAGAGAATATCCGCCACAGACCCACGATTCACGTGAACGATTTTCCCAACCGAGCATCCGGAAGAATCCCCTTTCGACTGCTGCAGCGCGTCCAGCAACGCTTCCATCGTCTACCGGGGGAAAAACTGGTGTCGATCGGAAGCCAGTTGCGACACCCAGCCAATGGATCCGATCCGTCATTGAGATGGGCACGGTGTTGGTGCAAGAAAGCGATGAGCTCAAACGCCAACTCGCGAACTTGGCAGGCGCATCGGGGGGGAGTGCCAGTTTTGCACCCTCTGCTAATGCTACCAGCGATTCTCTTTCAAGTGGAGCCGCAAGTGATGTTGGCGAACTTCTCGCGTCCGAGCATCAGCGAGTCGCGCAATTACAGAAGGAACTTGACAATCTCAGCACAGAGTTCACTCAGGTGAAACTCCGCCATGACCAATTGCTCGCGGACCTTGAGAGCGCACGGGAGGAGTTGGAACAGGCGAAAGAGAATGGTACCAGCGCGAGCGGGAAAAGAGGCGGAAGCTCGCGGGATGAAGACGAAGATGATGGCCGTGATGGGGTGGAGGAGCTTTCGGAGCTGCGAAGAGCGCACGAGGATCTTACCTCGGCACACGACGAGCTCAAGGAAAAGTTTTCTGAGCTAACAGCACGCTACGAAGAGCTGGAACGTGGGTCTTCTAATGGCAATAAGGATGCGAGCGAGGACGATGATTATGGGTCAGAGAAACGTGGAAAACGGAGTGAAGACGACTCAGACATGGACGCTCTTCGCGAAGAGCTTTCATCCCTTCGGGAGGCCCACGAATCTACTAAATCCGAACTTGAACGCGCGAATGAGGAGTTGGCAAGGCTCCGCGACTCGGACGATGAACGTGGGACCGACCGTGACAACAGCGCTCCAACTGGGCGGGACGTTGGCCACGAAGAGGTGGAGTCATTGCGCGAAGAGCTCTCGGCGCTCCGTGAGTCCCGCGATTTCACAAAATCGGAATTGGAGCGTGTCACGGAACAACTCGAAAAGCTCCGTGAGGAAGGAAACGGAGCAGGGAATCAGCGCAACCATGGCGATGAGGACGATAGTGAGACTTCCTTCGCCAAAGGCGGCGACGAGGAGTTGGAATCTCTCAGGGAAGAGCTCGAAAAGGCGCGGGAGGAGCTTTCCCAGGCGAGAGAAGAGATGGAGCAGTTGCGAGAGCAATCCCGTACCAGCAGTGATGGGCGTCACGACGACGACGAGGACAATGAGCGATCGCAATCAGGTGCACACAACCGTGAAGAAGTGGAATCCTTGAGGGCCGAACTGGACAAGGCCCGAGAAGAGCTTGCCGGCGCTCGAGAAGAGATTGAACGGCTGCGCGACCGATCTCAAGCGAACAGTGGAGGCGAGGATGATGATGAGGACAGTAAAACCGGGGTGGAGTCGCTGCGGAGCGAGCAGGAAAAGGCACGAGAAGAGATTGAGCAGCTACGAGAGCGATCTCATGACTCCAGCGATGGTGATCGTGATGAGAGCGATTCCGACCACGTTGATGGCTCAGAGGTTGCACGTCTGCGCGCCGAACTGGAGGAGGCTCGTGGCCAGGTGTCGCAATTGAAGGAGGAAGTGGAGGAGCTGAAGAGTGGGGCTGGCGCTGGAGAAAGCGACAGTCGCAGTGAAAGGGACTCTGGGTTTGGAGGTTCGGAGGAGGACTCGGACGATGCCGCAGATGAAACAAAGCGGGAGCTTGAATCGCTCAAGAAGGAGCTGGAGGACGTCCGTGCAGAGAATGAGAGGCTGAAAATGCGGGAGGAGCAGAGTGGGCGAGGTGGTGCAGACGAAATGGACGAGGATAACGAGTCACGCCACCGTGAACAGGAGGATCACGGCGTGACTTCCTCCACGACGTCCAATAACGACTTAGAAGTGCTTGCTCAGCTTCGCAGCGCACGTGACGAGCTCGAGACCCGCGTTGCATCTCTCCAATCCGAAGTGAGCTCCCTCCAGGCGACGGCGTCCACTTCCAATCATGCAGCGGACGACACCGACGCTGAAGATGCCGATGTTGGCACCCTACGTGATACAGTCGCGTCGCTCACTGCGGAGCTCGAGGAAGCTCGGCGGCGCAACGCAGCACTTAGCATCGCGGTGCGGAGGGAGGTCGGGTGGCGTGTGGAGCGGGAGGAGAAAAGGTTTCAGGAGAAGAGGAAGAAAGCGGAGCAGGAAGATAAGAGCCGAAAGTGAGTTTTGTGATGGTGCGGTATGCGAGGTTGGGTGGGGTTTCTTATGAGTTTCTCCTTGTTTGTGCCCAGCTTTTTGAGGCGTTGGATGCACCCCCGAGCCAAGATCTGAGAGCATGGTACTTCCGACTCTCAAGTTTTGCAAGTCTTGGTATTTGCATTGCTGTCAAGGAGTGGCGAATTTTGTTATGCAATGAACTATGATGTATTTCGGACAGTGGTTTTCCTCGAACAATGCTTGTCTGGACTTCAGAAGGGGGCTGTGAGTGCCTACCTGACAGTGGCCACAGCATCCAGTCCTTCCCATGCCTTTCCACCGTACATTCGCGCAGACTCGATCTCTCACCGCATCTCCGCTTTTTGAGCCGGCGTCGCTGGAAACAGCGTCATCGTCAGCCGTGCAGCGTGTGTACTCGCTTCTCTCGCGCAATCCGTGTGGATCTCATACCATCACCCATCAGACGCGGAAAGGCAATGCTGGATCAGATTTCGCGAGTTTGACAAGCGCATGCATGCCTGGCCTGATGTCAAGGCAAAGTTCTGGTTTCCAAATCTGAACGTGCCGCTCACCGCAAACTGCCTGGCCGATTTGGACGGCCTGCTGCGCGGCCCCATGAAGCCACACTTGGACTCTATGTTGACTTCAGTCAGCTCCCCAGAGTCAGCTGAATCTGCTCTAGAACCAGGGACCGCGCCAGCACTGCTCACAACCGCAGTCTGCTCCCCAGAGTCTGCTAAATCTGCTCCAGAACCAGGGGCCGCGCCAGCACAGTCCACAATCAATTTGAAATCCCTTCAGGAATCGCTCTCGCTGCTCTCCATGGCAATGCTCCTGTGTCGTCGGAATCCCGAATCATGGTGGTTTGTACTCCAGCTCGTCGAACCCGACTCCTGGGTGCATGATCCCTCAAGCCCCCCTTCAACGCGGCAGAGGGAGTTTTTCGACTTTATCTCCGATGTTAGTAAAGCAACCACCGAATGAAGCTTTTCTCTGATACGCATCTAATAGTTCAATCAAGTGCTTCTTCGTGCCCAGAGGTCTTCAGGAATCCTCTTTGCAAGCATTGCATGGCCGCGTTTCAACACCAGAAGACTATTTTGAGAGGAAGGCGCCCCCTCTCACACAAATGTGAGTAGATTTCACAGTTCTGGATAGTTAACTGTGTTCCAACCCTTTCGCGTTGAAGTGTTTCCCGGTTTCATCGAGAAGGTGGCAACGTACTTTGGACCACCCCACCCGACGGCCTTCTCGTCGCCTTCCTCAGGAGCAATTTCGCAGTCATGGTGCGCACAGACCACCTTCTGTTTTCCAAGTCTCTCTAACCGGTCCCGATTGCATTCAACAGGTGACCAACAAGAAAAACAACCGCATTTTTGAATGGAAGGAGCGGGGGCTCGGAACCGGCTTCCCCTCTCTTGGTGGGTTTTCGACATTGTGAGACCGCTCGCCAGTAGCAACAACAGTCTGTACCCCGCCCCAGCGTCCGTTTTGTTCACTGCTATTCACGAGACCTTCCTCGACGGGCTGCACAGTACGGTTAACCTTCTTGAAACAGGAATCGACCGATTCGCGCTCGATTTGAATCAGGAGAAACTTGGCGCGCGGGATAAGAAGGAGCTTTCGAAACGTTTACGCCAGTTCACGGACTGCCACGTCCTCCTCGACGTCCTCCTTGAAGACCGTCGCACCCTTGTCGACGGCTTGAAGCCCATTCTGGACCGCGAGGTTTCCAAGATATGGATTATGGACTCGGAGAGTGTACAGTATTTGTCTTCGGACCCCAGAGCGAAGGGCCGCTGGTTGGCCATGGAGATGGGCGTGCGAGACCACAAGGATCTCCTGGGGCGGATCCTGAAGAGGCTCGAGTACAGGGTAGAGAGCTTTAGCAAGCGGGTGGAAATTGATTCGGCCGAAAACCAGACAAAGGTAGGTGTCGGTGCTTGTGAAGGACCACCCTGGCCCAAGTTTCAAATTCATTCTCCCGCTACTTTTATCACCGACTCTCAGCTGTCCATCGTTGCTGCCGTCTTTCTACCCCTCAACTTTGTTGCTACCCTGTGGGGCTCCCAACTGCACGTTCCGTGGCAGAGCATGGGCTCCCCCGACGAAACTTCCTGGCCGTTCGTTTGTAGGTGACGCGTTGTGAATTAGTGAACAGAGTGGACGCTCACGAATGCTGCTTTGCTCGAAAAGGGATTTGCATAGTTTTCGTTCTGATCATTTCACTAATTTATGTCCTTTTGTGGGTCGACGATATCAAGCGCTTCGCTGCGCGAGTCAAGAATCGGCAGTTACTGTAGTTTATCAAGTATTTATGGGAACCTTTGTATGTCTCTGGAGCGGTCACTGGCTTTGCCGGTATAGATGGAAAACTCGGATTGTATTTAAATAATTTGAATGGATGGAATAGCACCTGTGTATGTAAGCTCGAAGTGGAAAGAAAGGTACAGAAGTTGAAGTTTTTGACTTCGGGTTATGGCCCCACCTTTCATTTGAGTGGGCTCTCATATTCTCCATCAAGTGTCACCAACCCAAGATGCGCCCTTCTCTCCTTCCGCCGAACCCGCTTCCCTCTCCATCCACCTCTCTCCCTACTCTGGAGCAGTCCTTCAACTCCTCCTTTAAAACCGCGGCCTCGACAATCACCCAACTGTACGTCCAAGGCCTGCGCACCAACAAACTTGCCTACCAGGCCGGATACGCCCAAGCCTTACTCGACGTGTGGTCTCACGCAGCCCATCTGGCCGCCGCCGCCGCCACGACGGGCAGGGAGGACGAGATGGACGCGGACGGTGACAATGGGACAGACAGGCAGGGGGCGTGCGTGGTAGTCAACTATGCCGATCTTGCGGGCTGGATCAAGAGGCGCTACGACGAGGGAGGTGGCGCGGAGGCGGGAGGCGGGGTTGGTGGGGCGGGTTTGAGTGGGAGTGGGGTGGACCGGGATGACGGGAGGGTGGGGATGGCGGGGAGGTCGCAAAGCCCCGGAGAGGATGACGGACAGCAACAAAGAACATTGCGAGAGGAAGGTCCGAGGGGTCGACGGGTTGATGCGGACTCTATGGCCGGGGGGATGGCCACAAGCGGTGGTTTGGGGCAGGGATCGCAGAGGGACATGTCCAACGCCGGGGAGCATGGGTTCGGAAGTATCCGGACGGGGGAATCTCTAGCGCGGTCCATGGAAGATTCGCCTCCGGATTTGGTAGCGGATTTCGGCGACGACGAGAGTGATGGGCGGAGACACCGAGGCGGACAGGGTGGAAGCTCCAATCAGGCGTCGGCAACTGCGAGTGCGTCTGTAGTGCGAGAAGACGATGACGATGGCAGGGCGAGCCAAGGGGTGCAGGTTTGTTTCTTTGTCTGTCGTGTTTCTGGTGGTCGGATGAAAGGAGGAAGTATTCATTCGGAGGCGAGCCACTGGATAGCTCCTACAAGCTTTAATCAAACCATGCTTCTGAAGCTGGAGGCAGTTCGTGATTCGCGATCTTGTTTGGGGAAGGAGGACCTCCGTTTCACAATCGCCTGCATCCATTTCTCGTGTTCTTTTCTGGTGCACGACTGACCGACCTTGCTCTCTATTCCACTCCTAATTCCCCTCATTTGATAGGCACTCTCCTCCTTATCTATCTCCCCACATACTTCCCCTCCCCTCAAGTCCATCGACGCACCACACTACTCCACCTCCTCTCCCAGCGCACGCCCCACCCAACGCCGTTTCACCCGTCCGAATTCCAACACGAACACCACCTCAACCACACCGGCGCCGAATATCTCCGGCACGAAGCGGCGCCACCAGGGCACCACTGCGCCATTTCCCCTTGGGCCCAGTACCACCCAGACCAACACGATCCAGATCCAGGTGCCCATGCCCAACGGCTTCTCGTTCCTTGGAAAGACGTTCTGCCTCGACTCGCCAACGGCGGCCTCACAGAGCCACGTTCCACAGCGATCCCTCCCGCTCGAAGGACCAGCGTTGAAGCGCGGACGGTGGGGCGGCGCCGCATCAGGCGGGCTCGCTGGCGTCGAATCTGGACAGGACGTAAATGCTGTACACGACATACAACCACACTCGCACGTGTTCTCGTCCGAGCAGTCACTGGGAATACCCAGGCACTCCCAGCCCTCGTTTCCCACTCCTCCACGGACACTGCCTCCTGCGACGGTTTTGCCGTCGGGAGTGTTCACGTTCAGTCCTGGGACTGCGGGAGAGCCCACATCGTCATCAGCAGGGGTAGGCGGAGGCAGCAGTGCAGGGAGGGATCGGCTTGCAGCGGGACAAAATGTCATTGGGATTGGTGGACTCGGAGGGTTTGGCGAGGCGCGCGGACCTGGACTTAGTGCTGCGACGGAGTGGTCCACGGCCCAGGTTGGGTGGAAGGCGTGGTCGTAATTCTACATAATAGCGCACGAGATACATAGCTCGAAACTAACTAACAATTACCGTTGGGAATAAGAAAGCATTCTCTACACCGTTTTGAGCCAGAACGCTTAAACTAAAAGGCAAATCGGCCGCGGCTAAGACAAAATAGGCGAAAAGGCGGCCAACCAAGGCGAAGTAAACCCTGTTTCTTACTTCCTTCTTCTCTTCTCTTCCCGTCTCCCACACCTCGTTCTTCTCGTGCCTTCCGATGCCGATGCTCGCAATCTTCTACTGTGCCATCGCCGTGGGCGGTCCCTTCCTCGCTCTCGCGTACTACCATCAACTGCTCTACAGCGTGCTGTCTCCTGTCTACCTCTCACTCTCGCTCTTCCTCCTGATCAACGCGCTCATTTGCACATGGGAAATGACTCTCTTCATCTCGCGCAAGCTCATCAAGAAGCAGTATGACGAGCTGAGGAAGAAGTACGGCAAGGATAAGCTGCCATCGCCGCTGTTTTTGTTCGACCACGTGGCATTCACTGATGCCGTGTCGATGCAATGGTGGTCGTGGGTCTGGAGCACGTACTCGCTGCTGGATCCGAGGTGAGTTGTAGGCCGGAGGTAATTTCTGCGAAAGCAGAGCACTCAACGTTCACCGAAATGTCTAACAACCAGCTACTCTGATCAAACAACCTTCGGCTTCTTTGTCGATGTTGGCAACGGCTTCCTCACATTCCTCCCCACACTCCACCTTCTCGCCTCACTCACGTTCGACCTCCCCGCTCCCCTCAACATCTCTCCCCGCATCCTCGGGCTGGTCAACGCCTGCTTTTTTTGGCAGGAGCTTGAAGGCACTGTGCTGTACTTCTCGTCCTTCTTCCTCAACGACCGTCAACGCGGAAAGTCTGCAGCATCCATCGCCGTTGTGATTATCGCTAACGGGATTTGGGTGGCTGGGCCCGCCCTTGGACTTTATTGCTGCTGGGAAATGGTTCAAAGCAATACCCTGGATGTAGTCAGATTGTCGTAAATATAATTGATCACATGGAGTCTCGTGATTCATCGTGACGGCTACGTTGGCCCCAATTCGAATTGAGTGGCTTGGCCGCCACAAAAAAAAAATATCAGAGGAATGAACAAGACTAGTTTAGTTTGATTCCGGGTTGCTCCTGCGGCCTTTTAGAACGATCGGCGGTTGCGATCCCGGTAACACTCCACGTGCACACACACCTCACGGCCATGGGCCAGTACACCCAACTCGCCCTGGCAGCTGTGGCTGCCGTGGGCATCGTCGCGTACTTGTCGTCTCGAAAATCGTCCGAATCGGCTCAAGGGAAACAACAACAGCAGTCTCCTACACCAACCACACCCCACCCCGATGCCACCTTGTTCATGCCCCACACGCCGTGCACTCCAATACTCGAATCGCCGATCACGGGCCCGCCTGTGTGAGTAAAGAAAGCGCTCAAGTGGAAATCCCAGTAGAAGAGCCAAGCGCTTTTGTCCTTCCTCAAGATATCCACAGGCAGTCTACATGCAACCTTTCCCACACAAACAAAAAATGGGCCTCTCGATGTGTCCTGTTGGCGAACTCATCGAGTTTGATTCGGAATACCATGCGGAAATGGAAGTTCGGCGTAAGGCCATCCAACAAACTCCTGGTAAGGTTTTCTCAACTACGAAAACTTGCCATCGCCCACTTGCAATTTTGCAATCTACAATTGTCAGACGAGGTTATTTATCACAAACCACCTCCCCCTTACGACGACCTGGTTGACTTGACCAAACTCGCGGACGCAAACCGTGAACTACTCGAGCTTGTCATTGACTACCTTGCCAAGAAATGGCCCTCAACGTTCCGCTGGAAGACGGTTGACGGAAAGATGATGTTCGCAAACGAGCTTACCGGTGACAACTGGGACCTGAGCACTGGGGGCAACGATTGGGACCGCCCTTTCTATGTGCTTGGGCTTTTGACACAAGCCGATTGGGTTATTGTCATGGAAGGCAAGGAGACATGCTCTCCGGAAGACGGTGGTGTTGAGGAGTACCGGTTTGTGTCAGCTGTGAACATCTTCAGTTTTCCAGGTAAGATGTGGCGGATGGACGAGACAGTGCGGGAACACCCTTCAATACGTTTTGCGCGTTAGGGTTTCTCCAGCGCGACAGGATTGGGCGACTCCTCAGTTTTGTCCACCATCCAGTACCGAAGTATGACGCGTCCTTGCGTAAAAACATGAACAAGTGAGTTCACTACGCTCCATCAAAGCACCACAGCACAACTCATGACTACATGGTCGATGCAGGTTTTTCGCTTCCGGAGTCCGCGAAGGCCGTCCCGTGAACCGATTCAACTGGGTCATAACCGGCGACCCACGCATGTACGTGTGCCGCTGACATGCACAACCCTCCCAAGCTCTTTACCGCCCACTATCCCACTGCGCCGCATACCCAGGTACCGCAAAGATTACGTCGGCGCCAACGACTTCACGTCGCTCAAGTCCGAAATGCGCGCCAACGAATCCATCGCCACAAAGGAGACGATCGCCGACCGCGTGTTCTACCGCACCGAGCGCCAAACCCTCATGCGCTTGCCACGGACGGGCGCGGTGGCGTTTGAGATAAAGTCCACGATGCATCCCTTGCGAGAAGCGCTGCGAATAGAGGGGCCAAAATTCGCCCTGGCGCTCAAACGCGCCCTGAAGGGGCTAGAAGACCCTGTGAAACATTACAAGGGTCTGTCGCCCGAGTTGTTCGATTTGGTGGTGCAGTATTTGGACGATGTGATTCAATCTTTTGGCGGCGCGGTATTAGAAGAACAGTTGAAGTCGTTTGCGACGGCTGCTGAATAAATCATTGGTTGTGAGAACGGGTGGATGCCGCCGCTTGAGGCACACAAAGCGGAATCGACAGGACGTTCCCAACCATTCCCCATTCCCAACGTTCCCAGCGTTCCCAAGATTAGTAGCTCCGGGAATCGACGATCGAGCTAAGGCAGGACGCGGACCACGCGGACGACCAGGCATGATGGCTCGAGACGTGACGGAGAGCGATCCTCTCCTCTCTAATCGATCTGGTGCCGTGGAGGATAATCACGCGTCTGCGTCTGCGTCGGACGAAAACGAGGAAGAGCTCGAGCTTGTGGAATCGCTGCGAAAATGGGGCTGGAAAGAGACCAAGGGCCTCGTCATAGAGTAAGAGCGACAGTCTTACACCGCGGATCGCAGGATACGACGGAGTCTCGCAGTGGCTTTCCCGTCTCTCTAGGCTACCTTCTCCAAATCCTAATCCCGACCTCGAACGCCTTCTTCGTCGGCCACCTTTCGACGACTTACCTCGCAGGGCTTACTCTGGGTGTCATGATGGCCAACTGCACTGGGATATACGTTGGTTTTGGCGCGGCATTGGCATTGGACACCTTGCTTTCGCAGTCAGTCACGTCTTCTCTCGCGGACAAAGGCGACGCGTTTCTGCCAGGACTGATACTTCAGCGCGGCATGCTCCTCATGACTATGATTGCAGCACCTGTCGGGGTGTTTTGGTTCTCCGTGGAAAACGTGTTGCTGCTGTTGGGCCAGGAGCCAGAAGTTGCAAAGTACGCTGGACGATTCTGCACTCTTCTGCTTCCAGGCCTGCTCCCTCTCCTATGGTTTGAGTGCCTCAAGAAATATTGCCAAGCTCTCGGCTACATGCGGCCTCCATTCTATGTCCAAGTGTTGACAGTGCCATTCCACATCATGATATCGTCCAGTTTAGTCTCGTCGATTGGGTTTGACGGGGCACCGTTAGCTCTTTGTATCACGTACGCTCTTCAATTTGCTCTCCTTGTGGCATACATTGCCTTCGCAGAGGGTTTCGGCAGATGGGGCGGTGAGGACTACTTCTTTCATGTTGCCGCGACCCGCCTAAAAGAGGATTCTTCAGGGCTTGATGTCCGCGCGCTCAAGAACTGGTGGCCCATGCTCCGCCTCGCTGTACCTGGCGTTTTCCTCCTCTGCGGGGAGTACTGGGCGTATGAGGTTGGTTCTTCACCCCAATTTATGGGATGTAGTTCTCGGCTCTGACATCCTCGTAGATTATTGCCCTTCTTGCGGGACTCTTCGGGGAATCGGAACTGGCGGCTCAGTCCATCGTACTGCTAACGTTGACATGCACTTACCAAATTGTGTTTGGAACGACCATCGCAAGTGGTAACAGGATAGGAAACTTACTCGGAGCTTCCCAATGGAGAACCGCCCGTGTGGTAGCATGTTGGTGGTCGACAAACCTGCGTTTCTGGTGTAATGTTTTCCGGACCCGAGTCAATTCTAGATGCGTCCTTTATGGTGTCCATACCGCTGGAAATTGCAAACATTGCGTTTCTCCTCGCTGTGAGGCCCATTTGGGGCCGACTCTTTACTGACGATGCGCGGACGGCCGAGCTTGTCTCGCAGTTACTGGTGGCCGGCGCTGTAATCCAAATAGCAGACGGGATTGTAATGTGGGGTGGTGGAGTGGTGAGGGGAGTGGGCTGGCAGGAAGTCGGCGCGGAAGCCAACATGGCACTTTGTGAGTTGTGAGCCCCCTTTTTAGTTGCCCTTGCTAATGGACGTTGTCTTTTAGATTATCTTTTTGGCATTCCTCTTGGTGCATTCCTCGCGTTCAAGACACCGCTGGGGATTGCAGGGTTATGGGTGGGATTATGCACTGCCCTGTATGGGGTAGCTCTGATTCTAGTTTTCGCACTCTCCAAAATTGACTGGAAAGATGAAGCCCGTCAAGCTAGAGAGCGAAGTGCGGAGGAACCTAGGTCCTCCGAAACTGGGGAGGCCTAAGCGACGAGACCAGGCGCACCATCCAGTCGTTTGACAAAAGAAACTACACATGGATTGCATGATTATAAACTACAGTTTTAGGAATGAATGCAAAGGATCGTCTAAACATTTACACACAGGCTCCGTCGCACCAGGTTTCCCCGTACCCAGAAGCCCCTTACGAGGTAGAAGGTCTCAGATTGTCAAGCTTATTACCAGCTTCCGTTCTAAGTTCATCCACCTGAGCTTGAGTGAGGGGACAATTGAAAGATGTTGAGCCATCAAAAGATGGACGGATGAAAGATAATCCCGTGGGAGAAACCTTTCGCCAAAGAACGACGAAGGTTAAACAGGTAGTTCAATTGTAGCGTTGACACGCATCACTCACCCATGCCGTGTACTGGAAATTGATGGTCTTCTGGACTCCATCCCAATACCCGCATTTGTCCAACGCGATGATAAGAAGAGGGTCGTTGAGAGCGGTGGCATTGTACCCAACAGTGACCGGAAGGGTAAAGTCGGTGCGTGCCATGGGGTTGAAGGTCACCCCCGATTTATCTCCAGTCCCAATAAGTGTCCGGTTTGGGAGAGTGGGAGGACTGGCTGGGTAGTAGCCAGCAACAGAAATATCCACCGTCCAGGGAATGTAATTTTGCGAGACCACTGAAACACTGAGGTCGAGGGAGATGGAAATTCCGGGCTTCGTCGTCGAAAGGGAAAACTTGATCGGGTTGGCCGTTGAGTTGGAAAGCCCGAAGGAGTTAATCTAATTCGAAGCAAGAAGCATTAAATACCGTTCGCCATCAACAAATAATGGGTCGCTGGGCGATTGTTCTCACATTCACGGTTGGTATCCTCGGCCAGAGGAAGAAGCCCGTTACAGCAAGCCCCCCCAACAAGAGAATCGTGACGATACCGCAAGTCCACCGTCCCCGCCGTGAAAAACAGCAGCAGCAGCAGTAGCGAAGAAAAGCATTCCTCTTCGGCTTCGGTGGCAGCGGCTCGAAGTCGTCGTATTCCTCGTTTTTATGTTGTGGTGCGTACATGGAGTTTAACGGGATCTCCTGTGAAGCGTTAAGCGGGGCTATTGAATCGCGTTTCTGATGCCCTGAAGACTCTTGAGGGTGCCGATTGTAGTTGTAAGAGGACTGATTGTAGTCGTAAGAGGAATGCTCTTTTGGGGGGTACTGTTGGTAGGCGTTCTGCTGATTGTGAGGCAACTGACTGTATGGTGTATAAGTCGTCATGCACCGATTGTGCTGAGGGGATCTGGTCCAGTTGTTTTATTCAAAAGATCTGGGAAGGGGTCTCACTATGACCAAAACCACACGCACCGCCTCCACCACTTAACCTGAGCATATTTTGCGCATTGTAGTTCCAATAAATTATATTGAATTCTTAATTAGAGTTAACCGAAAGTTCCTATGGGTTCGCTGGCTTTCTCCTCTTGGAGAGTTTTGGCGATCACTAAACAGCAAAATGTGTTTGCACCGTCAACGTCACAAACTATGTTTCACAAACTCACTTTGCAGGTCGATTAATCTATCTCGAATTGCCGTCAGTTTTTCAAGAAGAGCCCTCACGGAGTCGTCCGGAGAAACCGCAGAACCAGTAGCGCCAGAGCGGACTCTTGAAGCTCCTTGTGGTGATGATTTCCTCTTTCTGCCAGTTATCGTACCCTGCGAAGAAGTTGGAAGTGTTCCGCCGTGCGTCGGCGGCCTTGTGGCTTGGTGACTCTCTACTATACCCTCACCACAAGTGCTATCAACACCTGTGGCAGTCTTGAGCTTCATTGTCGATTGGTTTGCACGTGATAGCTCCGACCCCAAGGGAAGCGATTGTTGATTGTTCCCATGATTTGGAGTCGCGGGGATGGTTGAGAATCGAACAACTACACCTGCAGGTGGCCTTGACTGGAGCCGCTCAAAGATATTTGTTATAGCAAGTTTAACTTCACTGAGAAGTCGTTGCTGTAGCGAAGCGTGAAGTTTTCTCAACACTGTTGCTTAGTTCAGATGCTCACTTTGTGTTTTGCGACACGGTCTCGTTCCACAACTTTGGCCTCTACGCTGGCATTCCCTCCCTTTATTTCATCGAGGTGTTTTTGAAGTGATCCCAATGTACTGTTGTAGACAAGAATAGCGTCGCTCTTCTCTTTGAGAACGGTACTGAGACGTTTTTGTTCCTGCTCAATTTCGTCCTGGGCCTTAGCCAACTGCCGCTCTAAATCCAACGATGTCTCCAAAAGTGTGCGATGCCGGGCAAGGAAATCGCTTATTTGAGGTTCCGGGGTGTCGAGATAGTTAGGGGGAATTGTCGACACCACGAGTTGTAGGTATTCCTCGTATGGACGATACTTCACTGCAGCCAGTAACGGAGAGGTTGGCAGTCGTTAGGACCAATCGGTACACTCGATAGAGAGAACAACAGACCAAGCAGTTGCCGTATTCGATCCGCTCGCTTGAGCTCCTGATTCAGTTTGTCTTTCAATTGCACAAGTTCGATATCCTTCGTCTCCCGCGTTTTCCTTTCGTGCTGGGCCTTTACGAGCGCCCTTTGTCTCTTGGCGTCGTTCTCCACCAAAAACTTCTCAAATTTGGACACCCGTTCCCGAATCTGTTTTTGCTTTGCCATGAGCTCTTCTTGCTTGTCCCGACAGTCCTGCATTCGCCGGTTGAACTCGGCTCTTTTCTCGTCAAGCTGTTGTTGTACCTCCAGCATCTCCCTCTTCTTCGCCAATAAGAGTGTCGACTGCAGTGTTCTACGTCCTTCGAATATGGTTGGATGTTGAGTCCGAATAAGCTCCATGGCGAGGTGCGGGTTCACATGAGCGGAAGGTCGAGGGAACTCGAGGCTAGAAGCATAAGCAGCTAACTAATGCACTAAAGCGGCGTCCAAAGAATTCAGCTCACAGTTTCCCAGCCCTCTGTGTGACGAAGGTCTCGTCCAAGGAGTTCTTCACCGATCCGGTCCCATCTTCGACCCTTTCCAACGAAGATCGCGGATTTGATTGACGCTTTTCCGTGTTGAGGTGGTGATCCGATTTCGACGCTTCGTTATCGTGAGTGTTGACAATTTCATTCTGCTGAGGTTCTGGCTCCGTGAATCCAACTCGTCGCTGCCCGGAGGATTCTGGACGCGATTCCTTCCTCTGTAAATAGAGCGCAGTGGAAGCTTGTTGGGAATCAGACCGTGGGAGTGGCAGTTGGGGGAGGGCTGAAAGATTCGCGCCATCAACCGGAGCCGCGACAGGCCCGGGGTCCGATTCGACTGCTGTAGGATCCTCTACCACAGTGGGCACTCCCTCCTTTGCCAGCAGCTCCATATTCGTGTGCTCGTCCAGCCAATCGAACAAACACGTTGTCAGTTGCAATACCACAAGGAAAGAGAACTTGTCAAGTATATCATAAAAATCACAAAGCTGGTTACTTGATATTCAAAAAGTGGAATTGATTAAAAGCTCATGTAGGCACGCCCGGACTCTGGTCTGTCTTATGAGTGAGTGCGGCTGGCCGACTCAGTGGAGGTTCCAATTCCAAAATGTTCCCTGGCTAAACCGACCGCTCCGCCCATGAAGGCCGTCGTCACGACATGAATAATCTCTTTCCGTGTTTCCGCCTAGACCACGAGACCATTGAGCACGAGCCGCTCATAACGAAGCTAGGGACGCTCACCGGTAGTTGATTGAATGCGTCGACAAGGGACATCCCTTTGCGGTCCCTAATTACTCCAAGCGCTCCACCGACGACGGTGCCAATTACAGCTCCAGGAACATTCGCAATGATGAACCCGAGTCCAGCACCACTGGCGCCACCAATTGCTGCGTAAGACGTCCCTTTATTTTGGCGTCCAACGCGTTCCATCTCCGGCCGAAGAAGTTCATCGAACGCATCTGCGAATAGCCTGTTGGGATCCACATGGTTGTTTCTGGTACGTCTTCGTGCGTCGTACTCTTTCCGTCGTTCGGGATCATATAAAACGGTGTACGCATCGGCAATGACTTGAAATTTTTGGACCTTTGGGTTTTGGAGTCACGAGCAATCAGAAGATTCGCTCTCTTCGCCATTCAGAAACAAAAAACAGACCAGATTTGGGTTCCCTGGGTCTTTATCTGGATGATTCAATAGCGCTAGGCGGCTGGAAGCAATGAATGAGTGTGATGTTGTCCATATGAATGTCGAATGCCATCTCACCGATACGCTTCCCTAATTTGCTGCGGTGTCGCATTGCGAGGTACCTCCAGCACTTCGTAGTAGTCTTGCGAGCCAGACATCCCCGAGTCTTGGTCTTATTTGTCCACTGAGGTCACTCACTGGTCCGGATTAGGCTAAACTTGGTGCCCCACGATGATCCCATGAATCTTTGAATGGATTGGGTGCGCCCAGATGTTCAAGATGCACCATATGACTACACAGGTTCAACGAGATGACGTGTTAAGAATCTCCATACACCCATATTCTCCCCCGAAAATCTGGATTCTGCAACGGGCTTGATGAAAATTGAGCAGCAGAATCAAAACTTCAATTATCGTTGAAGAGCATTACATCAGAAAATCTTCGAGCCAATTCTGGCATTGCATCAAGAACGGATTGAGCTGGCGATCCTTCTCCTGGTTCCCAAAACTCATCTACAATCAGAAAGATCATCAATCAATGGATGCAATGAAGACAACTTCAAACAGATTTCGTACCGACGACTTCTTTTAATCTCAGCTGCCTTGCAATTTGTTCAAATGTCTCTTCGTAGACGTCTAAAGATAGCAAAGGGAGGTAATCATAAGCAGCACAACCGAAAAGAAGCTATATCTCTCACCGAGGACACCCATCGCCATCATTTTGTCTGCTATCGCCGTGATTGCATCCATGTCGAGCTTTGATTTGGCGCGTTCTTGGGCCTCCTTTGTAGCATCTGGGACCGAACTCAGTATTGAAGCATTTTTCCCACTTGAAGCTGCCAGTTGCTCCTTTTTCCGCTTGTTCTCTTCAAGTTTTCGCTTCCACGCAGGAACCGTTGACGAAGGCACGTGGGATCCCAGTCGTCTGAGTGCCTAGGAATAGAGAGAGAAGCATAGTTTAAACTTTGGTCCGTTGAATACGAATGTTCGCTCAAAGCTCACCCGTATAATGTTCTCGCCCGGTTTAAGAAGCATGAGCAAAACTTTCCAAAGGTCCACGATACTGAGCTTGCTCATCAATTTCTGGCTTCGCTCCTCTTCCAAAGCAGCGTCCGCTTCCTGTTTTTCGTGAGCTGCGCGAGCCTTTGCAAGCAAAACAGAGAGTAATTATAAAGAAGCTATGGCTCTGGCGAGTTGAACGTACTTTCTCAATATCCTCACGCGTCGTTCCGTGTAACCACTTATCATGGTGTTCGAACTCGTCCTTTTTCCGAATATACATACCAGACTCATCAAAAGCCCTATTCCATTGAGCGATTGCAATACCAAACAATCTTGGAGGTCCAAATCCTCGAAGAACTCACCCATTCTGCATCTCATCGTCCATGTTGAATGGTTCAATCTTCATACCGCTCTCGTCGTACTCCTCTTCTTCTTCGGCATTCTCCCACTCCTGCCCCTCGATGTCCTCTTGCTGCATGAACTTGACCTCCTTCTTCGACTTGGCCTCGAAAACACGTTTGCTCTTCTTCTGCCCTCCGCTTTTCGAATCCTCCTCTTTCACCGTCTCTTCATCCCTGATCGATGCTGCTAGTGCAGGGGTGTCGTCGTCGGAATCATATCCCTCTATGAGTAACAAGGTGTGAGCATCGTTGCTGCGCTCCACACTTTTGATGTCTCACCGAGTCGAACAGCCCGCCGTCTCTTCGGCGCTTTTGGTGTGATCATACCCATTAGTCTGCTACGTGCTCAGGCGAAATCACAGGAACAATCGGCCTACCGAGCTCCAAATCGTCATCATCGGCATCATCCGGTTCCTCCACTGGCTTTTCGACATCGGAAGTCGCAAATTGAACCTTTCTCCGCTTGGATCCGCCATCTTCGTCTCCGATTTCTCTTAGCGGTCGCTTTCCCTTGGGATCCATGTTGTGTGGAGAAGTAAAGGGAAGGAACAGTTCGTACTATTTCCAATGGGTATATGTATCTATTATGCTGAATTAATTTGAGCCATTATTGAGACATGTCCATTGCTTTCAATCCCAGACCAAAGGTGTTTTGCTGACTTTCAGGGATGTCCTCGGAGAACATGAACTCTTGTTGATACTCCCGTAAGTACTCCACGGATCGTTTCTCATCCAGGAAAAGATGATAGACTCTTTTGATATCTTCGACGTCGACCTCCGCCGCCTTCACCGAATTTACAGTTGGAGAAATGCGAAGTTCGCAACACTTTCAAACTCTCACCTTGCGTTTGCGAGAAACTAAATTGGCGGCTGTAATTAAGTGGATGGCGTATCGCAGCGATGTTTGCATTCCAATCTTGGTGAGCGCTTCTCGAGCATCCTCCGTCATTTCGACATCCTCTTCTTCACATCGGATGGAGAGGATTTGTCGAATTTCGGCCTCGGAGTAGGGGGTGGTGCCAATAATTAGAAGGCGATCGAGAAGATCAATTGGAATGCCGTGAGGGGATGTGTATTTTGTTCCTCGAATTCGAGTAATGCCACGATTTGACGCCATGATGACAATGGGGGCCCAATCATCTTCCAGAGCTCGGTTGAGGAAGGAAAAGCATTCAATATCCAGCATGTGAACTTCGTCGATAAAAAGAACCTAGATAGGTGGTTGATGAAGGTGGGAACATGAGAGATTTTACACATAAGGCTCACACCAGGGACAATCTCCGATTTGCCTTCTTCTCGCCATTCCGCAACCTTGTTATTGATTTGTTCCCGCACTTCCGCTTTTATTTCACCGGTGTCACCTGCGAGAAAGATGTGAGAAAATCAATCCTGCAAGTCCGAGATACAGGGATGCACACCTGAGAAGAGCGCCAAAAATCCCTGCTGTCGGCTGTTTATTACGTCAATTTCATGCAACGTCACAGTGTGGACAACTTCCTTCCGTCTCTGAAGTTCGCCCTCTGGACATTGGACAAACCGGGTCTGGGCAATCCCAAAGTAAGCGAGGAACGCCAAACACTTCAACTGAAAAGACACCACAAACCTCGGGACCCATCGCGTCGTAGTCTCTAGCACGCGCAAACGATCGACCAAGCTTCGTTATCTTGCCGGTTGCCTTGTCGATTGTGATTACGTCACTTTGGGTCAATCAAATGAATAAGCCGTTTGCACCTTGAAAATATTGCGAAATCTCGCCCTTACCCAGCCATCACCTTCTCCTTGTTCAAAGACTCGACCATTTTCTGGCCAAGGTCGTAGATTGTCTCCATTTCGGTCGTTTTCAGAGTTAGCTTCCCAGTTTTGCCTGGGTTTGTGGGATTTCGGTCGATTTGTACTTCAACGACCTCCCCTTCAATGAGCTCTGTCTCCTCCTTAATGCGTACTCCGATCGAGCGCCGTAGTGCTTGAGTGAGAGCCTCGGTCTTGGACATTTCGAGAGAGAAGATTTCGGACCCGGCGATCATCGTGAATGGAACGTCCGGTCCAAGAGCCTGCGCCATACCTGCCAAACAAAAGATTGTATGAGTCCTGGTTCTGTCAGTGTCATAGATTCCCCGAGTAAGTGTGGTTCCACTAGTGGAGATGCTGAAAGCATCGTCACTAAACCCATAAAGCTTCTATACTTACCCATCGCTATCGCCGTCTTCCCAGTTCCAGGGGCGCCCGCCATGAGCACCGCTCTCCCAGCAATTTTCCCGTCCTTTATCATTTCGAGGATCACACCCGCCGCTTTTCGAGCCTGCATCTGCCCCACCATTCCCTGACTGGCCGTTCGGGGCTCCAGAGCATCGTCGAGACCAAGGCCGCGAATGTGGCTGTGGGCGCCGACGCGCTCCATGCGTGTTAGGTCTTTGACTTCAGGTGCGGACGTCGTGATTGAGGCGGCCTGGGACGGAAAAGGCACGAGGATTGACGAAAATAGGAGGCATGGTGTAATTGGCGGGGGAAAACGGTGGTCTCGTCAGACAAGGGAAGCTAAGAAGGGAACAGCTCGTCGCGATCTGGGCAACCCTCCAATAGATTGAGGGAGAAGAGACAGAATCCCCAATCCCCGATAGAAAGATGCCGCTCCGTATCGATTTCTGCGTTCGTACCATGTTTAAGGTCTCTTGTCCCTCAAAAGTGATGTCGGCGTCAATGAGTGGGGTTTGACCAAAAATGAAGTAAAGCTTCGTTGCTAAAAATTAAACCTACAATTTATTTTCCATTAGCAACCTCCCCTCGTGCCCTCTCATCGCCGTCTTACTAGGCGAAGCCATACTTTGCACTTCCATCCTCGTCCTTCCTAATCAACCGCAGCGAAATAAACCCTAGTATCACGCCAAGTCCCTGCGATACACAGCCCTGTTGTATTCCAATGGGAACGTTGATCAAAAAGCAGTCCCAATTTGCTGTGCATGTTACTTACCGCGATGTTTGCATAGAGTCTGAGAGCTCCGTTTACAGTAGGTGTCCCAAACACGAGTTTCCACTGAACGGAATTAGTCCACGCCGATGGAACTGTGTCCGTTCGATAAAGGGTATAAACAAGGCTGAAACGAGGAAGCATAATATCACTCAATGGATTATACTTCATGCCCCGATCCACTGAGCTCACTTTACGATGCATGAAATAGTTCCCCAGACAACTTGGAATGCAGGAAATATTATCCATTGAGTAAAACAGAAAAGTCGTTAGTTTGTGTGTCGGTGGTGCGGTTTCAGATGCACAACCCACTCCAAACAACAAATATCGGTTTGATTTGGAGGCAACAATGGCACATCTTTTTTGCTACGTCGTCGTGATCGTAACGAAGGACTGCCATGGTAACAAAGACGGGGAATATAAGCTCTACGCAACCGATCAGTCCAAATAACTCGCTTTCCAGGATAATGATTGAAGGTTGTCGTCGTGCACACGCGACGACATGTCCGGTTTTATTTCATTCGGTCAAAACGGAGCGTTCGCGCATGGTTTGTTCCAGTCGCAAGAAAGGAAACGAATCATCAATACTTCGATTGATTCCCACCAGAAGAGATTGTGTCTCACTTGAAGTAGACGCTGATGGTAACATTGGCGCAGATCTGAAGAAGCTGGACAAAACACCAGATACCAAGAATCGATCGGAACAGCTTGTTCATGATTGCGATGAGTCTGCTTCGACAGAGGATGGTTGACCAAAGTCGCCACAGACAATCCCTCCCATTCAGCTCGCATGCCACCTTTTCTGTCGCCTACATCACTTGAGCTGTTTTCAAGAGAAAGAGAACGCGGCGCTGAGGCTAGAGGAGCGCTGCCATCGGGCGTGGGATCCGCGGTTTCCCCGACCACGCCAAAGAAGGGTTTGTACATTGATCCTGATTGAAGGTCGATGGGCGAATCGATGCTCCGATGTAACCTGAAACACTTCAGACTCTCGCTTAAGTCAATCGCCAAGAAACCCCAAGCTTCCACCCACCCACTTCCCTTCCGTCGCACCTCCACCTTCTTCACCCAATGCTTTACCTCAGAACCAACTGACGAAATGGCAAGGTACGTTTGTGTGACGACGTATCGATGCGATACTGTGACGTTTACCACTCCCCGAAACAGATCCCATGCAACTCCTCTCCACCGAAGTTGAGACTGCAGCACAGGTAACGACATTCTAGGCGTGTCGCGCCTTTATTTCTTCTTACCACCATAACATACCCTCTTTTCCCCTCAAAATTGTGGAACGATCCGTCAGACTGCGGCAACAGCCACACGGTTGGCGTTGAGCTCCCCTCGAAGGAAGAGTCCCCAAGCCTCCAGTGTCTCGAAACTATCCCCGTTTCAGGTACATCTTCGTAAACAAGAGGAGGAAGGAGCTACTGCAAGCTCGATTGAAGCGCGAACGTACGTGAAGGTGTTGTCCCGAGCAGGGCCTTCATTGGGCCCACCATGATATAAACAACCCTCATTTCTTCAAAAACATGTTTGCCCACTCGTTCAATTTTTAAGTGCGTCCCGACTGAAAGACACTCAAACCAAGCTTGAATCACGTGATCGAGAACTCGAGCAGGTTCGAACCTTCCCTTCACTTGCGCTTCCATCACTTAACGCTTGACTCGTGAAAAGACCGTCCACGAGACTTTTCGTCGCGCGTTAGAGCTCGCAAATGCGGCTCTGAAACGTGAAGCTGAAGCACGAGAGCTTGCCGCCGAAAATGCACGACGGGCTGAAGCCGAGGCTCGGGCTGTGGAAGAAAGTCGACGCGCTGCTTTTGTGGAAGAGGAGCGGAAGAGGGCGGACGCGGTGGAAGAGAAGCGTAGAAAAGAAGCAGCGGCAAGAGAAGAAGAAGAGAAACGAATCGCTGACATTGCGAAGAAGAAAGCTGATGACGATCAACGCAAGGTCGAAGAAGAACGTTTAAAAGCGTTGACGACAGCAGCAACTCTGGCGCTTGCAGGACCCGGGCCGAGCGGAGTCACCGTGAACGCTGGAGCGGTAATTGTGAGTATTCTTTTTGCTCAGAAGAAGCTCAGACTGTTTCATATTCTACTTCTAATTCAGAAACCCGTCAATGGCGAGCTTGGCGCGCCGAGATCACTGGAAAAGGATGCAGAGTATCGAGCTCTGTTGGCGGTACGTTGTGTTGGAGTGATAATAATTTGCTGGTGAAACTGACTAGTGTTATCACCAGAGGATCAAAACGACTGTTCGGCCCCAAGTGCAAGCAGACCGAGCATTGCGAACGTGGCTCGCAGAGAAAAAAATGGAAGTCACTCGATTGGTGGGCCAAGTGACCAATTCAAGAGATCAAGTGACCCGGATCGTGGGTGTGAAATTGCCGTTTGTTCTGACGAATTCATATTGACATTTCCTCGAAGCGAAATAAAATGCTAGGTATAATCTCTGCAGCACAACAGCGAGGGTCTGGGGCATACGAGTGGATGATGGATTTTACTTCGAAGAGGATTGTGGTGAGTACAACTCTTCCACTCCCTGGAAATACCCTGATCTCACATAAGTGCCTTTTTGTCGTAGTCTCAAGCTGAGAATGAGGTTGCCGTTAAAACTGCTCGCTCCAAAGCGTTCCCTTTGGCAAGAATTTGCCAGACAATCTTTTCAAAACACCCAGCGTTCATACCCATACTCATCAGTCGGATTGCGAAAAAGTGTCCATTCGCCCTCCCAAAGTACTTTGTTCGAATTGAGGTGCGTGTTTTTCTAAGTAGACGCTGAGAAATACTGAGATTTCTGAAAACGAAAGGGAGAAGCCGAAAATGACTTCAAGAAGCGATCCCGTATGAAGTTCGACGAAGATGAAAACATTTTCGAGCCTGTTGCGCTCTATGAAGAGCGAATGTGTGGCATACTAGCGCTCTATGCTGGTGAGACGTCGAGTTGTGGTGCACTGGAGAACGAAAAGAGCATTCAAAGTTCCTTCTTGCCGTAGCGCTAATCCAAAACCTACCTGGTGACGCACCAAATACTTTCTATGACTTGGGTCACGGCTGGACATGGCTCTCACGCGTTTTGAATTTGGAGCCGCAGAGAATCACACCACTTTTAATCCTCACGTTCCTCGAGATCGCGGGACTTGAGCTCCAGCGAACTTTCAAGAGCCAATTTCGTAAAATATGGGTTCTCTTAGAAAGACATCTTATTCCAAAGATGCCGGAGGCCTCAATAAGCTCCTTAACATTACTGACCGTTGCTATGACGGATTGGCAGAGGAGCCGAACGGGATTGATACCTGCACCACCAGGACTAACTCTCGAAGATTAATGCGTTATTTACATGTGTATAATACAATGCTGGCAAAAGCTACTTCGGAGGTGGAGGGAGATTGTTGCTCAAAAGAGATCGGAAGCGCTGGCTGATGTTTGTCGCACTCGCGGACGCAGTTGGTTGTGTCGTCTGTGATGTCAAAGGTGTCGCAGTTGGGGTTACTGAGCGTGCCGGCTGAGGTCCGGGCTGGCTTGCGATAGTCTGCCCTTTCCGCTCCTTTATTTTCATGTTGTTTACCACAACTTCGAGATGATTTCCTGGACCGTCAATGCCGTCCAGTGATGAAAGTTTTTGAATAAAGAATTGGAAATCTATCAGGAGTCTGCAAGTGCAATGTGAAGTCAGCAAAGTTTCTCCAAAAATCTGACAGTACACACCTGTTCTTCCCGACACTCGAATGAACATCCAGTTTCTTCAAGTCCTCTTCTAGTTTGCTCGTATATGATCGGAAAACCTCTGCAAATACAACCTGTTCCATCCAGAATAACTAATGGTCACCAAATCGCGAAGATGTGAATCGACAAACGCTCACCTTCAGCGTCTCAGTGTGCAAATATTTTGAGAGCACCTTATGCAGTGTTATAAGGTCCTTAACAAGCGATTGCATATAGTTGCTCGGCTTTGATGCATCGTCCGAGCCTGGAGCATGATCTGCTGACCAATCATCCCAGTTGGTGCTCTGCAAGACTCGTCTATGAACAACAAGGCGCTCATTCATGATCGAAACAAGTTTTTGGTGAATCTGGCTTTGGTGGTCTTGGAGATCCTAGAAGACTCGAACTATATACACCGAAGAAAAGGTGGGTGTACTGAAACTCCCACCTTAACCTTCTTGTCAAAGTCTCCAATTAAGGGGGACTGCTTATTGGCCAGGTTCTTCAAGAAGAAATGCTTCAGGAACGGGATCAATGCAATCACGACAGCAAGTGATTGTGACGCTAGGGCTGTTTGTGCTATTGTTTAGCATGCTAATGTCCCGCTTTCATGACAAACTTGCCTAAATGCTTTGCGGTAATAGTTTTCAGGCCAACTGACGCAACTGCTCCTGCACCCAGTATAACTTGGCACATGCGCGAATTGAACAACTAGAATTGTACCACGAAAGTGATCTTCTTTGGCTCAACTTAACACAGAAATCCAACTTACCGATATCACCTCAAGCATACATTGTAGTGTATCGTTGCACAGACTTGGAATATTTTCAACGCATTCCTCATACTCAGAGAGGTTTCGAACTACAATCAGTACGCTTCCAACAATATAGAAGCGCTGCTTTCGAACAAGTAGAAATTTGCTCGTCGTGGTTGAATCGTCCGATGCTTTTGATCCGCCACCTTCCTCAGGACTTCGCCCATCATCGTCTTCATCGTCTGCAACATCTCGAATGTCAGCAAGGTCCATGGAGACATGTATTTCGGCGTTGGCCTTGGTGGACAACTCCGATCCGGCATCCACGAGCTTATCTGCAATGTGTTGGAAGTCAACAGGCACTGGTGACTGTGCCCATGGCTCATTCTCAATCAATGTTGCTGTTTGTTTCATCTTCTCGTCGTGGAAGTTGTGTAAAAACGCTTTCGCTTGTGACATGATGGTGCCCTTCAATCCGAAACACATTCGCCCGCACAGCTGTTCTCCCACCGTCACGAAGTCCGATGTCGAACTGAAAAACCTGAAAAAGTCCTTCGCGTTCAATTTGGCGTTCTGATCAGAGCGAACACCGAGCAGCTTTGCCGCTCTCATATGAGCGTAGTCGGTGACCAAACCGCAAAGCTCCGCAATCTCTGACGTCATTGCTTGGTATGCCTCTTTTTCGGCTGACGACGTGTTCTGCGCTTCGTTTCCGGAGTCAGTCGCTTGTTTGCTGTCTCTCGATGTGGCGTTCTTGGTCACGCCCGACTTCGTCCCAGGGAATCGATCGAAATTTTCTTCCAAATCATCATCCTCATCTTCTCCTTTGCCATCAAAGTCCTTCACATCACCACTCAGGTACAATTTGGCAAAGTCGTCATGAACGACAATGCCCCGTGTTTGTGCATCTGATATGAGTTTCAGAAGTACTCGCTGGCCCAGCGCAACCCTCTGAAGTGTGAATAAAACCGTACTGAAAATTCGCATAAGGAGATCCGCGAAAGCGTCGAAGGTCATGGAGCGGAGCTGATTTGCGAAGGCTCTGCTCGAAAGGAAGGTCATTGAAGTGATGCAATCCAAGCAAGCATATGCGGCGTACGACTAACGCTTGCTTTCGTTCTTTTTCCTTCATTATCCCTTGGTTCACTCCCGCTCCCGCTTTGTCTCCTTTCTCCGTTATCGGAGGGGGGTACAACTGCGATTATCGACAGAGTTGCAAGCGCTAGGTGTTACACATTCGACCAATACAGAGTTTGTTCCACAACTCCTCACCTTTTTCGTAGACGTTTTGATTTCCTTCATCACTGCATCTCTGTACGATTGCACTGCAGATCCAAACTTGCCCATTCGTAGCAAACCAGCAGTCAAAGAAAACAAGCGCTGCTCCAGTTGTTGGGCGGCCGCACTCGTCGAAGAAGGGGACTGCTCGAGAATTGCGGTGAAATTTGGCGCCGCAGTTCCACCAACTTTGCCCGGAGTCTGATGGTCCATGGGCACATTCACGGATTCTCGTACGTCCGTAAGCAAAATGTCGACAATGTCCGCTTCCATGGTTGCGTGAAGACTCCTTATCGTCTCCGTCAACCCCAATTGTTGTGGGCCAAGTGCGACCACGTCCCGGAGAGGAACAGCGGCAAGGTTTCTATATTCCAGGCCTTGATCGAGACTTGAAGACACCTCCAGTGTTTGACCTCCAGGCTGCGATCCATCTATGACTTTAGCTGTTTCTTCGATAACATCCAGCGCTCCGATGTAGTCGCTCTGCTCAATGAGCGCTCGAATTATTGGTTGAGCTTCGTGCACGTTGCTTATCGTCTTTAAGCTCGCAAACAGGACGCTCAAGTTCTCGCGCCGGCGCTTCAATCGAACAACTTCCAGTCCTTGCTTCGAGCTGATCTTTGATACATCGGCCAGGCCGAGCTGCAACTCTTTGATCTCCTGCACACAATCCACTGTTTCCGCATGCAATCTCTGGAGATTAACAAGCGCAGAAAAGAATGAAGATGATCTCAACGAGATCTCTCGTATGAGATGCACCTCGACAATGTCCAGATAATGGGATAGTTTTTCTTGCAGTGATGACCCACTAAACAGTCCACCAATACCATCAGCTGATTGCTCATCGCTATCGTCAATCATGCTGGTTATTGTGCGGAACGTGTCGGGGTCCTCCAGACTAAAATCTGCTCCAAAGTAAATCGCGGGAACAGAGTCAACTGCTGGTACGTTCTTAACGTATGGTTTCGCACGGGGCTTATTGTTCGAATCCAGGACAGCAAGGTTTGCGGCGATTTCTTCCTGGCTAGAGCTGTCCTCCGTTATGGACTTTGAGACATCATACAAATTCTTGAAAGACGACGACTCTCCCGCGTCAGCAGCGAGAATAGGTGTCCCTTCCAGTCCCATAGCTCTATTAAATTGATATTTCTCGTAGACATCAGCAATGGCTTTGAGGTAGGGGTCGAATTCGGCGAGTCGGACCTTGCGGATGGCGGTGGGTGGTATGGGTGGAATTTCGAGCTTGGTCGCCTTTTGTGATCCCTTGGATTGGGAAGCTGGATCATTCATTATACCTTTGGTAAATAAGGAGGCAAAAATGATGGTATTACACCTCCAGCGTGAGTTGGCGTGCTGTAGTCTCACCGGAGATTGCATTGACCCCAATGTCCCTGCAAACGAGGGCACCATTCCAGCGCAATCCAGAAACAATTTCCGGGTCGAGTGTTTCGATTTCGAAGAGTCCAGAGTGGCGTTGAAACACCGCACACTTGTGAGAGCCACCAAACGACGCACTTCACCGTCCAAGGATGCTCCTGGTTCGTCGCGTCCTCGAAGGGATTCGATGTCTGCGCCATCTCCCTGTCTTCGTTCCAGCTCTTCGCTCGCAGCCAACAGCAAGCAGTGATTGAGAGTGTCCACAGCAGTACTCCCAAACCAAATCTTGGAATGGCCGGACGAGGCAGACATCCCCTCCCAAAAGCCCCAGGAAACGCGAACGCGGACCTACCGAGTGACATAAAAGCGTTCCTGGATGCATCTGCGCGGGCCGCTGATGTGTTCGTGACCTCCTACTACGATGCCTTCGACAATCAAAGAAGCGTGCGTTGCCATCCTTGGCGATGGAGGCGCGTTGGATGAGATCCGTATATGGCAAAGCTGGCGTCTTACCGAAGCTCCGACCCGTTTTTGGCAGACTGTGGAACGCTTTTACCGACCTGAATCACAGATAATTTGGAATGGGACCCACGCTCAGTTTTCAAGAGAGGTTCTGCAAGAACTCTACCAGAAGCTTCCTTCGAGTAAACATGATGTTCAGTCGTACGACTGTCAACCAATCATTGGTGAGTATGGAACCTTGAGAATGTGTTGTGCTTGTACTGTATCTCCTTTCACAGGTCCAGAGCGTTCAATAACTCTAGTTGTCAACGGTGAGGTAGTGTTCGTGGCCTCAATTCTACTATCTTCGGCTGAGCGATCAAATGCCGTTCACTCGCCGATGCAGGATCTGTCACGTTTGGGAAGGACACTCGAAAAGCATTTACACAAAGCTTTCTTCTCACACCAGCACCAGATAACAACAATAAAGGAATATCATACTACGTTGCAACTGATAATTACAGATTTGTATAATAAACTCGAATGCCAGAGTTTCGTGCAAATTGTTGAGTGCGTTCTTAAATCAAATCGCATGTATGTCCCACTCATCCTCTGTGATAGTATCCCAGAATTTGAACACCGCAAAAATCGCCACACCTATGCAGAAGGTGTTTGGTGCTTGACCATCCAGATAACCGGACGTTCCTTCGCATATCAACGGGCCAATCGCGAACTGGAACACCTGACCCAGAGCCGCGGCGACGAGAGCCCCACAAAGCCATAACAACGGTTTCCTCTCTCCCAGTTGTCGCACCACAAGTGTTGTTTGCAGCATTGCATAGCCGCTTGCTGCAATTAACGGTCCCAGAAAATAAATTGCAAAAAGTATTGGAGCCGAGAACTTGGAGGGTTCGTCGAAAGGCATTGGATTTGGCTTTTTGAGGCGAACCAGTAAGGCGATGTAGGCGACGCCAATCGTTACAAGGACCCCACTAGCACCGATAGTCTGCGAGGAAAACACTGAGTTGATTTGCATTATTTCGTTTCAGCCCATGCGGCAACGTACCATTACTGAGAATGGGGATCCATCGTCAACAATTTGGTACCCGACCACGCCATTGAGAAGTAGTACCCAAGAAGTACCAATGATAAAGCCTATATGAACGGCGCTCACATACTGTTGCGAGCGATGATTGGAGAAAAGTCAGTGAAAATCGAATGTACGCGTTACACACCGTGGACTCCCAGGAATTGGGATCTAAGAATCCATTAGTGAGTTGAAACGCGAGCAGACATAGGTACCAAATGAGTAATAGAATCATTTCTCTGTTTCCTGATGGTGACGGTCAGCGTCAAACGCGAACACGAACAATACGCGATGCAGCCCGAAAAGCTTACCAACACCCGACGATTTACGAACGCACTTCACTGTCATCAGAAGTGTTAGAATCGCTGCGCATCCGCAAATTAAGATGTCAGGCAAGTCGCGTATTGAAACTGTCCCGATTTTGATGCGCGTGGGAGGACATCGCGTCGCAACAACAACGTCCGAGACGAACAAGGCGCATGGCGGGATGGTTGATGAAAGAAAGCAGGGAAGCTCGAATGATCCCAATCGTAGTGGTGGTTGCGACGACATCCGCGAGATAGGCGGCCATTGGGGTGCCAACTGTGGTCATCAGCTCCGTATGAGTCTTCGCAAACTCCGCATTTGCATTTATTGTCATGATTTGTACAAAGTATTATCATTTCATTCGTTGCGTGAGAAAACTAAAAGGTATTGCATTACCCGACACCCATTCGTTCATTCAAAACCCCAACCCCGACCAACTATTTTCCCTTTGCTTTTCCCCCTTCCCCTTCCTTCCCACCACGGCGACATTTTCTTTTTTGGCTCCGCAGTCTGGGTCGATCCGGACCACCCGTTGGCCCAGTCGTGGTTTACTTCCTGGTCCCACCCTCCAGGCTGTGGCGTCTCAGACGATTCTGCGGGTGAAGCGTTTTCGTTTTCTTCTGCGCCCCAGGTGCTCCCCCAGCTGGTTTCCCAGCCGGGTTGGACCTCCCGTACGCATTCTTCGGGTTTAGGCCACAAGGGCTCCTCGGGCGCTACATCTTCCTCGCGGACGTCAAGGGCAGGCGCGACAAAGCGGGAACGGAGTGCGCGAACGAGGTCGGCAGCGATCACATCAGCAGACGGTAAACCCGCCTCGTCGTCCTGCGGTCGTGAGCCTCTGCCACCCGCAAGAGCATCCAAGGTTGCCGCCCTTTGCTGGTCTTTCTTGATTTCAGCTTCGTCCAATGCACGGCTTCCCCCCCTGACGTCGTCCCACTCAAGGCGCCAATCCTGGGCCCAGTCGTGGCCCTCCTGAGAAGCACCAGACCGGTACACTTCGAGCATGCGGAGAAATGCAGCCATGGAGAGATGCGAGTCGTTGCCTGCATTGTGCAGGTGACTCAGTGGGATCGATAGAGAGTGAAGAATCTGTAAATGTAATCAAATTGTTACTGGAACTCATGCAAAAATGACACTGGTTTCGCACTCAATTGACAGCAACCTTCTCGAGCCCAACTTTCTTTGCCCAGCTCGTTCCGCTGACGCTATGCCATATGTCGCTCACGTCGTACCTTGAAGACAAATGTTAGCTGTAGCACGCCGTCCAATTTCCACTCGCATGATGCAACTTCTCACCATAAAGGCCCCCCCATGTCGTACTCCATCAAGGGGTCTGACAAGTCCATCCCGGGCACTCCCCGATCCCGCTCCAGCTCCCAGTCTTCCTTCTCCACCCTGTTGGATCCACTCCCTTGGGGCGCACCGAACCCCTCGAACAACCTCCAGTCAAACTTTTCGAACGCCGGGTTCGCCGCCAATATCTGCGGAAGATCGATCCCATTAGATCGGAGAAAGGCGAAGTCCGAAGGGGGCTCGGCGCCAACAAGGTGCACCGGCCGCAGCGCCTCGGGGTCCGGAACGCTGAAGAGTAGGCCGTGCGAGGCGTTTGAGGTGTTGGGCGAGTACGCTGGTACAACGGGAGGTCGAGACCCAGAAACGGTGACTTGGCCCGTTTTCTTGGACACGGCGTACAACTTTCCCTCAACAACGACGCCAGCAGCTTCTGATACATCCCGCAGGCACAACTCCAGCGTGTCTAGGAGAGGAAGCACCATGGTCCCGCGTTCACGCCACTGCGCAATTTCGGATGCCATGACGTGAGGTAGTTCGTCGGGGTGTTTATACGTGGCTCTTTCGATGGCATTTCGAAACACTTCCAGATCCCCGTACGCAAACTCCCCCATCTCATCCCTGACCCACTTTCCGTTACGATAGTGCGCATGTTCTCGAACTACCGCATGGCGGGTGTACACGCGGCGTGTTTTGGCGTCGTAGATGGTCCAGCCGACCTCGATGATGCGGTCGGGACGAATGTCATGAGCCTCGAGGTCGACACTCAGGAAGAGAGCGGGTTTGTCTGTGGACGAGGGCGCGTTGCGGGTGAGGTCCGCCACGAGCGACGGGGGGACGCGATCGGGGGCGGTGAGGTACAGTGCGGATACGAGGTTTCGAGTGGCGCGGAGGGAGCGGTTGGTGGTTTTGCAAGGGGCGAGTTTAGGCTCGTTTGGGAGTGTGTGAGCAGAGCGCTTACAGTCGAGAAGTAAAAAGTTGAGTTGAGAGACACTGGGAAGTGCGTTGTGCTACTTACGTAGGATTTGACAAGGGGGTTCTTTGATGAACCCACAATGTAAGTTCCTGGTGGTATTAGCGCAGCCAAAACATCTCCACCTTGCGGGTCGTTGGCCGATGGTGGTGGTAGTGTGTGTAGCGACGTGATCGCGGGAGAGCGACGGTTCGCAGCCTGGCAAGTTTCCATGGTTCTCTCCGCAATTAGAATGTCGGTCTCGTCCCAAGGAGTCTTTGCGGGGAACTCAGTATCATCTTCGAACCCCATTGTGAGGGCAGACCGAGTCGCAAGTCTAAGGCACACCACGTCTGGGTCGTCAAAGGGAAGCAGCGACAAGCCTTCGGTTGACGTCATCGAAGCGATGAGCTCCGGTGCTGCGCGCACGTCGGTATAGTGGACTCCGTCCCATTTTGGAAACGGGAGAATGACGCGGACAAAGGACCACGGTAGAGTGTCCGGGTCAACTTGGGTTGGGTCATGGGGGTCTGACGAGTCGGCTCTTGCAAGAGCAGCGAGACTTTGCGTGTCGTATGGGACAGCGAGGAATGATTCTAGCTGATGGCGGAGGACGAAGCATCCCGCATCGTCCAGGATGTACTTTGGGGTGAGGTTGTACGAGGCTCCACTGTGCTCCGAGTGTGAGTCTCCCGGTGAGGGATCCACTTCTGATTCAAATAACGACGTTGTAGCAGAGTGCATGACAGGTACGCCCACGTACAGAATCGGAACACTGGAAGGGAAGACGTCACTCTCGGCGGCAACTCCCCCCTTTGTTATTTCGACTGTTTGCAGGGACTCTCCGGCAAGCACCTCCCGTATTCCTACTGAAGCTGCGTAGAAAACCGCTGGTGGAGAGAAAAATCTCGCAATTCTGGCCTGCATGGTTGCAATCATGGTCTGTGGGAGTGTGTTGAGCGATCTGATCCACCCCGTCCAGAAGTAGAATAGGGAGGAGAGCGAGTGAAAGTGACGCGGAGCGACGGCAGATGATGGGCATTTGCTGAAGGCCGAGGTGTTCGCTTTCCCGGATGAGGGGTCGCCCGAAGCATAAGGAACGTTGCGCAGGCGTGCTTCCTCCCTGTCCCTCTCGCGGCGGTAGCCATTGCGGCGAGTTTTGTCGTTGTTCCAGCGATGCATGGGCGAGGGACGAAGGGAAGGTTGGACAATCGAAGGGATGCTGCGGCCAGAGCCTGGAATGATGAAAATGATGGAACACTAAGTCAGTGGGTCCAGGCCAATACAATCCAATTTCACTTGCAACCCATCGCAGGACATTCGGGCGGGAGCTGCCATGGCAGAGGCTCTATCGCCTTTACACTCCCCACGACCAACAATCCCTTCGCCAGAATCTGTTCCAAGGATCACCACTCCACCTAATCACCCACCCAATCACACACCCCGCTCCCAATCCGAAAAATCCGAAAAATCCGAACTCACCCTCGTTTCTGAAAGAAGAGATGATGTTTCCATGTTCTCAGCTGCCTCCTCTTGGAGGAATCCCTTCCCCAAACCCTTCTGGGAGGAGAACGACATTCCTGCGTTATTTCGCAAGGATCCACCCACGTTGAAAGTCACGGGGACAATGGAGTTTGAAAGGTGCGTTGACCACACGGTCCAGTAAGGCTTGACGGGTGCCGATTGTGAAATTCGAAGGTGTGGGGTAAAGTTTGCGTCGGACATGACCCACCAACCAGGGTCACATCACCAAATCGTGCTGCGGCGTCGAAGAACTTCGACTGAATTATAGCGGGCTTTTACTTTCTCAAAGCAGGATCGGATGGTCCCTGAATTGCCGCAGGTTTGACCTCTCACCTTCTCTTCGTGCCACAGAGTCGTCGGCTCACAGACGGCAGATCCCATGGGCGTTGTTGCAGGTAATTGACTGTGTTTCTGCCTCGTCTTCTCGGCTCACCAACCCAGTACCGTCCCGGCAGGAATGGTATCCGTCCTCCTCCTCCCTGTCACCCTACCGATAACGAAAGTCATGCAAGCCTCGTGAGTACCTCTACGAAGAAAACAGCCGTGACAACTTCCTCACTGCTCTTCCAACAATAGTAACCCCGCGAAAACTTTACCACAAACAGTGCACGATGTGCGAAATTGGTTGTTCTACCACCATCTCGGCCGGCACGTGGATGCGTTCGAGCGCGATGGAATCGATGGCGACAAACTGGTCTGTCTCGGTCGAGCAGATGTTGCGGAGAAGTACGGCATGGATAGCAAGGAGCTTGACGTTCTGTTTGACGCAATAGACGAGTTCATCAGAGGCAAGGCGATGGCCGTACAGGTGTGTAGTTCGTGACCGCTACTCCGTTTTTGTCAACCCAACCGCCATTCTCTATCCATTTTCCGCCAAGAACCTCCTTGTCATCCCAATGATGAAATGTACATTGCAGCACCTTCGCCGGCAGGCCACATCAACCAAAGGCAAGCTCCCCTCCTCCAAGCTCCACCTTATTGCCGACACTGCTGGCGACGCCGCGTACCTCGATTTCTCCCGGGATTGGGCCACCGGGACGGGGCGGCACATGGGTTGGCAACCGGCGGACATCCAGTTGCTCCGGGACGCCGGCTTGTCAGCCGAACGACTTGCAGACAACTTGCCCAACATCAAAACCGCAGCCTACCGTGTTGTGCTTGAGGAATTCGAGCACGATGTCGCGGGGGGCCGGCGTAATTCGGTGTCGTCACACCTTTCGGGCAGCACACAAAACGATCCCACCCGCCTGCACCTTCCCTCCTCTCCCGCCCGCTCTGATATTACTCTTACCGTATCCGCACCCCCTAACAAGTCTATCTCCGATACTTCGCTTCGGGACGGAACCCTCGCCGAGGCCGACTTACCGAGCGACGATTCCGAGGACGAAGCAGTGGACGATGCCGATCTGGGGTTTGCACCCACTGTTAAAGCACGACGGCGGAGATCGGTGAGAAAATCTGCAGAATCCGGCGGTGGGCCCCGGCAAGCACCATCTTCGAAACTCTCCATAGACGGAGGCATCCGGCCCCTGTCGCTAATCTCGTCGGCATCCCCCGCTCCTCCCCCTCTCAACCACGCTCCGAAATCAGCACCTGCTGTGATTCATCCCACCCCACCACCTCCGACGTACGTTGGTCCTGCTTATTTCAAACTTGGCCCGCTGGTCCTTCGAATGGGACTAGACTACTCCAATCCCCAGGCACGTCGCTCTGGAGGCGGAATAGTGCTGTCGGGTGAAATACACCGCCTGAGCGCTCCCCATACTCCGCCTCGGGCGTCGCACAGTTCTGCATCTTCGAAACCTGCATCATTTTCCCCACCCCGTCCGCTGAGCTTCTCTCCCAACGGAGTGGCGCCGAAAATCTCCGAGGCTCATCGGAGGGCCAGCGTGGCTCCCGTGCCAGTCGCGCGCCACGCTCCGATCCCCGCCGTGAGCCACGTCCGCAAAACCCCGGGAGCATCGGGTGGCGAGGATAAGTTGAAGCCCTCAGGCGGTCCCCAGAAGGAGAAGTTTGCGGCGCTCAGGAGTCTCTTCGGAAGGAAAATTGGGGGGAAGGTGTGATTCTATTTTTAGAGTAATTGACTTTTGTTACGCTACACTTCAACTTACCATGACTAAAGAAATTATGATACATTATTGTTATTACACAACTCTTCGCAGCCAGGACGTCACCAAAGATTCACACGAAAAATGAATCCGCTCGAGGGATTCGAATTCGATCGTATTTTGTCTGAAGGTGCCGTGATGGATCTTCTCGCCATCATCGAAGGAGAACATTTTTTACAAGGCGGATGATTCAGACATCACAACTCGAACGATCAACCTTCTGGGAACGTTGCCAGCTCCCGATGATCCATCCAAACGACTCCCTGCCGTACTTCGCCTCGAAAAAACGGCTCTCCCAAAGGAATCAGCCTCCGTTCTGGCCACACAGGTGTTGACCGACTTTTCCATCCTCGACCACAATGACGTTTACAGCTGGATAACGGCGAGAACTCGACTGCCTGCCAAAGACGAAGCAACGGCGATCCCTGCAGATTGGAAGTTGTATCTTATATGCCCAGCATCTCCGCAGCACATTTCCAAGTACTCGGAGCAAGCGCGTTTCTTTGTTCGTGAAACGCCAAGTCTGTATGAAACTGTGACCAAAAAGTGGATCGAGTCGATACCTCCAAAGAGAATTGAATGGGTGTACAACATACTAGAGGGGAAGAAGGAACAGGAAAGCATTGTGTTCGATGACAAGGACCCGGAGTTGGGTTTTGTGCTCCTTCCCGACAGGTAAGCGGTATCGGTGAGGCCATTGGAGGTCAAAACACTCAATGGTTTGTCACAATCAACTAGCAAATGGGACCGCCAGAATCCACACTCGCTCTATCTCCAAGTCATTGTCCGCCGTCGGGACGTTCGCTCTCTCAGGGATCTTACATCAGCTCATGCCCAATTTCTCAAGCACATTCGGAGTACTATCAAAAAGGTTGTTCCCGCGACATTCGTGTATGTGAAGCCTGAGGAGTTGAACATTTTTGTCCACTATCAACCGAGCTATTGTGATTATCAGTCGCGCGATTGTTGTTCGCGAACTAATAGCCATTATATTGGCTCTAGATCACTTTCATATCCACGTCACTCACATAAGAGGTCCTAGTACCGGGCAGCATCATCTTTTGGATGACATCATCGAGAACATTGAATTGAGTGAATCATATTATCAGCGGCGAGTGCTTGTGTTCCCGCTTGGAGTGGAGCATCCCCTGTACAAAGCGATGGAGGAAGCAGATCCAATTCGAGAATTTTTGAACTCCTGAACCACTTCCGCTTTCCTAAGGGGTTTGCGAGTTGGCGAATTTAGCGAAATGTTATATGCAATACTGATAAACAAACACATCTGTTCTAATCATCATCTTCATCATCGACTTCTTCAAATCTAGCGCTGTCTTCCTTTTCACCGCTGCTTTCACCGTCCCGTCTCATAATCTTTTGCAAAACATCGTTAGGTAAAATATTCTCAGGTGTCAAAAGTTCCTGCTGGAGGTCAGACGAAATGGTTTCTTGGTCGCTCTTCATGAGCAACTCGGCAATGTCCGTCAATATTGATGATCGATCAGAGTTCTTTTTGATGTCCCGAAACATGCCTACATTTCGATTTGACACGGTTAGCCTAACGCCTAAAAATGCTTCACAAGCAACCCACCATCCTTCATGACCAATTTTTCGAGCTTACGCTTCGCCCGAGCCTTTTGCAGAATTTTAGCCTCCACGGTATTCTCCGTCACCAAACGGTAAACCACCACGGGTTTTGTTTGTCCAATGCGATGTGCTCGATCCTGTGCTTGCAAGTCAGCCTGAGGGTTCTATTGGGAACAGCATTCAAAATGATGCGCCATTCGGCGCGTGAACAGAACGCAATACGAACCCAATCTGAATCGTAGATTATAACGGTATCCGCGGAAACAAGATTGATACCCAAACCACCTGCCCTCGTCGAAAGAAGAAATATTTTGATGTCCGGATTCGTGTTGAACTCTTTCATCTGCGAGGTGGTGAAGATGGAAGAACAAAGGTTTCCGTTATAGCAAGCCTTGAGTGAGGAACTGGAGCTCGGAGAGCTCACTTGGCTTTTCCGTTCTTCCAATTTCGTCGAGCCATCCAATCTGCATACTTTCCATCCTCGGTACTCCACACAGTACTCTTCCAAGATATTCAGCACCTCGACCCATTGCGAGAAGATCAACACCTTGCAAGATTGACATCAAATACAAAACAGACAGTTGGTTGTCAGTAAACAATAGGGTATTCGCTTGAACATACTTTGTGGCCGTTCTCAAAAAGTTTGGGTAGCATCCGCTCAAGAAGATACATTTTGCCACTCTGGGCAACGATTCCTGGAAGCGGTGGTTTGACTTTCTTTCCCTTCTTCTGAACAGACCTCGATAAGGACGGTGACATTGATGTTGCATCTGTGTCGCTCTCTTCTTGCATTGCTTTGTCCCACAGATCTGGAAACAGGAACGGATGTTGGCACACTTTCCGAAGTTGGATGATAACGCTGTTCAAAGATTTCTTCGAGGAGGGTGTTGCCACTTTTTTCAGAGCACGCGCAGACTCTTGGGCATTTTGGCGCGCAGCTGTAGCGTCAGCGGTTTTGGCAAGCTCGTCATCGAGATCTTCGTCGGGAATCGAATCCACATCGTAGCGGCCTGTCGAAACAAGCCATTTGGAAGACTCTCGTGCCTTTCTTCGAAGAGCAAGTGGTACCGTTTCTTCCTCCGAAAAAGACTCGGCATCCGCTGTATCGAGACCCAAAAAAAGAGGAACGGCTAAGGCTTTCACAAACAGGTTAAAACACACGAAAAGCGTTACCTTCGTCGTTGACGTCGCCCGTTGATCGCCCCGTCTGTTCCGACTCTTTCCCCGATACCAACTTTCCAAGCATTTCACGCAATCCGCCAGGTCCCTCCAAGCATGCAGTGTAGAGCCTCCGTTGTGTCGGAACAAGTGGTGCATAAACGATATACTCTTTCTTCGGCGGTAAGGTGGTTTCCACTGTATAGAAATAACAATGTCGCAACACGGAACGGACTGACCCGCGAGAAACCTTAAACGAACCGTCTGTTTTGCATCTCCTGAGCATGAAAGGCCGAAGCAAAGTGTGGAGGTTGCTAACAACTCCCTCTCGCTCTTCCTTCTCCAGGATTCCTGCAGCACCTCCGTCATTGTCTCCATGAAGATTCTCTTCGATGTCGAACCACGCTAGGAACTGGTCATACGAATCAAAAATCTCCGGAAGGATAAAGTTGAGGAGGGACCACAGCTCAGCGAGGTTATTCTGCAGACGAGATGGGAGGATTCAAATGAGAGGATATTCTCTGCAGTAAACGATATACCAGAACGAGACTTCGCTCACCTGGAGCGGAGTACCCGTCAATAGGAGTCGATTGGCGGTTCTGAGTTGCTTGAGTTCCCGAATGAGCTTGCAATTCATGTTCTTGATCCGGTGGCCCTCGTCGACTACGGTGTAGTACCAAGTCAGATTCTGGCAGATGAGTGATATGGTAATGAAACATGATCCTCAGCAGTGGCGGCAAAGAATTACCTGAAAATACTTTCTGTCGTTCAAAATGATATCATAGGAGGTGACAACAATTGGTTTCTCGGTTGACTTTGCTCGCAGAATTACTTTTTCTCGGAGTTCAGCCCGTTCAGGGGGTGTACCATGGTAACGTAAGACAGGTAAGGTTGGCGTGAAACTACAATGATCCGTCATTCGAATGAGGAAGGGGACTCGCCCAGTATAATGGCAAGTGAAGCTTGCATTTCTCACCGTTTAACTTCATCCACCCAGTTGTCTATTACACTAAGTGGTGCTACAACGAGAAAGGGACCAGCGGTGGGTATTTTTTCTTTCATCCACGCAAGGAACGAGATAGTTTGGATGGTCTTTCCGAGGCCCTGTGAATAATCGTAACACCAAGTGAGCGATGGACACATCGTACACACAAGGATGGCTTCCTAACCATTTCATCGGCAAGGATGCCATTAAGCCCGTTCTCCCAGATCATTTGAAGCCATTCGACGCCATCTAACTGGTAGTCCCGGAGCAAGGCACCTTGTACAAAACGCGGCTGACGGGGTTGAAGTGGCTCTAGCAGCGCGACTGAGGTGGGAGTAGAGGGAGATGGACTGGGATGGTCGGACTAGCCAAAACAATGTCCGTTCAGTATATTTATCGCGAGCTCAGAACTTGGATGTGTACCTTGGTCCGCTTGGCAGAATTTGAACTTGTTGCTGCCTTTTGCTCAGGAGTTTTCGCTTCCAAGATAGTGTTGGATTTTCCACTCGAGTACACTTCTGCCTGAGCATCATCATCAAGCGACTGTTGACTTGGGTCCTCTGTTGTGGATTTTCGTTTACGTCCACGTGATGACGACTTCGACCCAGTGCTAGGTGGTTTCGCAGCTGAAGATTCTTGACTAGCCAAAGAAACCTCCTCAACATTCGTAGTACTTTTTCCACGTGTCCCTTTGCGCCTATTCTTGAGTGCATCCGCCATTTCAGCTTCTTTTGTCTTCACTCGTTCCGCTCGCTCTGCCGCCTCTTTCTCCCTACGTTCCTTCTCTTTCTCCCGATCCTCCATCACTTTTTGCGCATTCGCTTCCATGGACAAAGGACGACTGGTGGTGAGGATGGAAATATATGTGCCAGCCTTCGAGAGGATTTCGAACAGCTTTGATCTCCGTGCTTCGCGGGATAGCTGATCGGCAACTGTAGCCCCCCCATTCGGTGCAGATGACGGAGTTGAAGATCGCGATTCCGCGGATCCGCGAGTGGTCGAGGAGCCATCATCGCCAGGAGTAAAGGTTGCACTGTCTTCGGCCGTGGTGGACGATGCCTCATTGAAGGCAGTTGCAGTATCGCTTGGATCTTCGGCATCGAGGTCCATTGAGTCTGTGGTCGACGTCTGTTGAACCAATTGAGGTTGCATTTAAAACATAAAATCACTTCTGAAATTGTTCGCTGCATAAAGAATCCTTCACTGCCTTCTCCTCGCAGTTCGATGCCATCTTGGCACCAATGAGCGTCACACACCAGGCAACTGAATGATTCCTGCGCGCAACGGCTTCCGGGTGGGGCCATTTGTCAACATCGTCCATTATTCAGAGAACTCACTGGGCTGCGAGGCATTCCTTGGGGCAATCCGCGAGAATCAATGCTGGGACACTTATTTCTTTACTACATGAAGTGTAACTACAAACAAAACATCACTCTTATAAACAACAAAATGTTTACTACTTCACGCCTTCAAATGCGCCTGGAACCAATCCAGCTGAGCAGCGCTGTACATGTATTTTAAGAAAATGTAAATGCCAAGTTTTGGAAAGGAGCCAAGGAAGAAAATCACCTTGAAACCTTGAACGGATTTCCAGTATAGGCTTCGAAGTGACCACCAGGAAGTACGAGAAGCTTCTTAGGTTCCAAGGCTTGATTGTAGTACTTTAAACTGAGGTCAACGACGGTGAGATGGTCTTGCGCTGCAACGACCATCAAAAACGGGGTAGGTCTGACCATGCGATGCAAATCACGTATAACAGTGTTGTAAAACGCACAAGTGAGAGTTCTCACCCAATATTAGCAATGTAGGCTCCTGGCTCGTACTCTGTGAACATCTCAACAGAGCGTAGAGTACATTCATTCCTCCAGTTTGGCCAGCGCGTTTCGGTCTCTCGGAAGAAGAACTCGGCGCTATCAGCGGTGGGAAGTGCTGATGGTTCCGCTGGGTTCTTGCTTGCGACTGCAATCTGCGAGGCAAGTGGGGGGTTCGATATTGAACTTGGAAAGTGATATGGCCGACTTACCATTGCAGGTTGCCCTCCTTTGAGTCTGTTGACCCGATCTGCATCAAACATTTCGCGGAAGCCTGCCCAAAGATCCGCCCTCACGAGACGGCGCGCATTCTCCAGTCCAGCAACCAAAGGAACCTGGCTGACAACACATTTGACTCTACGATCGATCGCCGCGACCACGATGACATGAGCCCCAGAATATGAAGACCTATCAAACAACCGGGAGTCGTCAAGTTGCACAAGGGCACGAAAGGGCCTTCGCTCACCCCCAAATGCCAATTTTTGTCTTGTCGACGTCATCCCTGCCACTGACAAAAGTGATGGCATCGCGGTAGTCTCGAATCTGGAGCCAAGGATCGATTTCCTGCCTGAGTGGTCAGAAAAAAACAGCGACAACCCCGTCAATCACGTGTTTTGGGTGAGTGCGTGTGGAGGGGTGGAGTGGGAGGGCGGGGGGGGGGGGGCAGTCGGCCGATGTCCCCACCTTGGCTCCCCGTCCGACTCTCCCAAACATCTGTTGTCGTAAACAAGCACATGGAAGCCTCCTTGTGCTGAGAACACTTCTGCGAAGTTTTCCTGGATAGTCGATTGTATATATAGATTGGAACAAACATTGCAAACCGTCGCTCTCATAACGATCGGCTCACCAGATACATTTCTTTGACTGCAGAGTATCCTATTGTGCAGGCAAGCCAAACGTTCTTACAGAGTGCAATTTCTCCCCGACGACGCGGACCCACCATGAGCCATGATGATCGTGGGCTTTTTCTCAGCGCTGGATGCTCCAGCGGGGTACCACCAACCTCGTAGAGTCACTCCATCTGGAAAAATAACATTATATTAGTGTTCATGAGTTGGTTGACTCTCAGGGCACAACAGTGAGCACAAAACTGACCTTCCGTGCGAAACTCGATATTGGTTCGCGTCATCAATAGTGATCGATCACAAATTAGAGCTTAAAGCACTCTCCCAACTCGTACAAGCAGTGTTGGTCTTAATTTGAATTCGGTGAATCGGCAACTTCGGTACCGAGGCTAGACACGTGACGATGCACATTCGATACATGTATTATGAACTAGGGGGACAACCCCCACCTGAAACCAATTATAATTCGACGCTCGCGCCTTTCGCCTGACGAAACTTCTTCGAGCTTCGTTCACTCGCGCGAACTTGAATGTGATCGCCGTAAAGATGAAAGACAGGATCCGAGGGTTGGGGTTGAATTTTGGAGTTACCGTCAGCCACGCCCATACTATTTTCTGTGTCCACGGGAACAGAGAAAGCAAAGACCGAATGTGCTTTTGGCACCGCTGTTTAACGAGCAATAGAATCACCAATATCACTACGAAAGGAGGCCACAAATGCACAGAATCTGTATTTTCAGAACTCACTTTTAAAGCCCCCTTCAGGGGGACATAGTATAAAGGTATTCTCCGTTTCTCGGACGACAATTCCAGCCATTCCAACGTATCCAGGACATCGAGATTTTACAACGGTTAGGAACGCCCCATGATAATCCGCCTTAACAAGTTTCGGTAGCTGGGACTCTAAATTGCGAAGTGGAGTTCCCGAACTGACTAGGCTCGGTGTTGTGGAACTTGTCGCGGTCCCTCGACCGCCTTGCGCAGCTCCTCCGCCCCACTGAGCGAACAGCTCACGCGTATATTGCCCCCAGAGCTGCCACAGAGGTACGAACAGTTCGAATTTCCTTGCATGCTTGGGGACTTCCCAGGCACCCCAGGTTCTTCGTTCCTTTGCCGTCATTCCCTTCTTCCGAGATTTGTTCCGCGATTTTTTTATCGCTTTGCGGTCCTCTACTAGCCCTGGGTTCGATTGCTTGAGGGAGGGTGAATCGAGAGGGATGGAGCGATTCTCTAATCGAGATTGGAATGCAGCGACAGATGACGTCGTAAAAACCGGGAGATTTGACGGAAGAGCAGGAGAGGAACTTGATATAGCTGATTGGACAAAGTTTCCGACATAGCTGGTGGCGGCAGGGTGATTTGGTGGTGCCTGTGAGTTGACCTGGTCAGACATAGTTTTAGGAGCGCTGGGCGATTGCAGACCTCAAGGCTTTCGAGAGAATGTTTGGGAAGAGAGGAGTACAGCGACTGGCTCCATGTTGAGGACATCGCTGGTGGGGTTTGGTATGATTGAAGTGGGTCACTTTCGGTGGCACATTCCGTAGTAACCATTTTCAATTCTCTGCTATGGAGGTAACATTCTCGTTTGCCAATCTTATGATGTGATGCCCATTATGCCAGTAAGTTCTAAGATGCCATTACATAGTTGATACCATGGGAAAGAAGGACCTGGATTCAGAGCATATCCCTCCTACAACCTCTCCCTCAATAATCCAGGCAGAGTACATCTAGTCCAAATAGGGCGAAAGTCGTTGGTCCCCTTCTGCATTCACTTCTTGTGCCCACTGGACGCGCGGAAGACCTCTGGATACCGCCCCATCATCGAGATGCTCTGGTCGACCACGAATTCGCCAAGGTCCAAGTATTTGTCGGCACACCATTTGGCATTATCGTTGGGTATACGGTCAGTTGCGATTTCTGGATTTGTTGGACATCGTGATGTACAAAATGGGACCGCAACGAGTGGCACGAAGCAGTCATCGCGACCGCGAGGAGGTTTTATCACATTGTAGACCGTGTGTAAGAGCATTGAGCAATCCAGGCGCTGTGATTGGAAACAAGCAATACAGGACTCACGGTATCCGCCAGCCCTTCTGACTCCCGAAATCAAGGACGAAAAAACCACAAGATCAATTGTGAGCGGGATGATTTTCGTTGAGTTGAACATGGCCTCAACGTTCGCAAGTCGTCAACGATCGGGTGGAAACCGGCAAAATGTAGTTCTGGCACTTCATCCACGCAACGCAACCAACGAACGCCAAATGTTTCTGGATATTCACGTGGTACCTTCAGCCTCTACAACAACTACAAGTATTCGCAGTCAACACGAGGCAGTTGTTATCGAATGCTTTAAAGGTATTTAGTGCTGCTGTACGAACTAAGACTAAGTGGCCATTTCGCGCTTAATTTTTTCAATAAGAAGAAGAACGCAGGGGACGATGCCAGTTTCTTGCCATTTGTGCCGAGAAGGCGCTTCGGGCACACAGCTTTCCCTGCACCGGCAACGAAACTGCCCATTTTGGATTTTGTGCCCTTTGAACTCAGACCGTGGGCTGCACGCCCCGCGTCAGAGTTGCATTACGTATGTTTCGCAAAATCGCATGTAAAAAACTGGCATCGCGACTTCACACTTGGAGGGAATTACGTGAAACCATCGTGCCACTTCTCGTCTCACTTCCTCTTCTCACATAATCGGATGCACGGAATCGCGGTAGATGCACCGTGATACTTCGATCGCGGATTGGAGGCTCGTTTACAGAGCGCTGACGGTTTTGGACTTGGGAGATCCCAACTTCGTCAAGATCCCCTCAAGCGTGCTGACGCGATTCCTACGTAAAAACTTTGAAAAGGTCCAGATATAACCTTTGGGCGGAGCCTGAGGAATCTCGGTCGTGCCTGGGTGAGTTGGTGAGCTGCTCGATAAGATTTTCTTTCTTACCTTGGTCGCTTCAGACGAACCCTCATCGCGATGGCGAACGGTCGTTCATCGTTTCAGCTCTCGGATGAGGAACTAACGAATATTATCTCGCGGTATGTGCCCTCCTTGCAAAGGAACTAATTGCAACATGAACGTGAATTCTCCCTCGACCTCACTCCCGCCCCTCCTCCCATTGTACAATCGCCATCAGCTTTCGCCAGGGCGTGGAAATACGAGACCGATTCCGTGGCTTCCATCGGTTCCCGAAGAGCTTTGCGGGTGTGTTGTACTCGTCCCTGTGTTTCACACAACATTAATGGACTTTTCCCCCCACCCAGCCAATCAAGGCATTGAATGGCTGGCCACCCGTGCCCTGCCCAGCGTTCAGCTCAAGCGGGCCACTGCACTTGAGATAGCCCGAGAGATTCAAGCCCGAGGTGTAATCGTCAATTTGTCCCGGGCTGGGGAGTCCATTCGGGACGACACTTCTCTGTTGTGAGTATGAGCTGCTCTCATCCTGGTCAGCGTAACTGACTCACGATGTCAAATCCCACTATTTGCTGCCCGCCACACCATCCTCGACAAAATAAAGCCGGTTCGACGACCACAAAATCTTCCACGAGCATTCCAGCTTCTCCGGGGTATCTGCAACTCACTCTCCCGTACCCGCCAGTCCGACTCTGAGCACTCCACGGCAGGAAGGCAACTTCTTGCGGAAATGGCGCTCTACGACGACTCTTGTCCCCCAAGATGACCCCCGCCGCCTGTCCACCATTTCTACGGGTAATAAACGCGACAGTTTTGCTGGGGACGCCCTTTTCCCCACTGCAGGCTCTGCATCGAGCTTGTCGGCGTTCTTCTCCAGATCTGCGAGCTCCACCACCCTCCCGCGCTCTCCCACGTCACCCACTCTTGCCATGTCAACCACACCGAGATCGCCTTCTACCCGGGCCCCGTCAACTTGGTCGACTAAAGACCCCGCGCCGTCCATCTCACGCACCTCCGTGAGCGCGTCCCGGCGCCCATCGACTACTACCACGGCCACCACACGAGCCGATTCCCCTGCCCCGGATGCTCACTCTCCCTCTGGAATTATCGAATCCGTCGTGGACTTGGTGGACACTGCCATGGAACCGACACCACCCCTTCCCCTTCCTGAACTTCGACCCCCACCCATCCCTACTCTACGTACTCGACCATCGGTAGCCTCCCTTCGGTCCCTACACTATCCCCTCCCAGTCGGACATGGTACTGCGGCAGCCGCAGCTGTTTCATCGCAGAAATCCCTGCCGAGGACCAGTCCTCCGCCGATGAGCTTTGCAGCGCTACTCTCCCCGCACAGAGCATCCGTGCTCGAGGGGGACGACTTGATGTCATGGGCCATCGGCGAGTGGGACAAAAGGCTGAACGAACGGGACAATGGTTGGAATTAAATGGCCGCACACCTCCAGTTTTGCTGCTACGTATCTCTACGTATGCCGACGCAAACCCTCTTTTTATTTACGCATATAGCTGCGCTTTTGGTATGAAGTCAACCCCTACATATTGGATATTCGGTATTAATGTCATGAACGCACCTCTCGTCATTCGCCAAGGCCTAGATTTCGTGATTGTGTTCGAAAAGAAAAGGACTACGTTTTCATGTTTCCTACAGATTAGCTACAAATGGGACACAAGGATTGTTGCAGCGGCTACCACATCCCAGAGTACGTCCCCATTGTCAGCGGCTGGGGTACTCTGTTACCTTCGTTCCAAACATTGTCCACATCCCCACTATATATACTACATTCCTGGCAACGATCTCGTGCTCACATCAAAATTATCCCAATCCATCTCCATCGCACTCGTTCCCATCAAACTCGCGAGACCATCCACGCTGATTCCTTCTCCCCCGGGAGCACCGTTTCCCACTCCTGTTCCACCTGGCCCCACGTCGTACCCCAATGCCCTCAACTCCGCCTCCAGCCTCTGCTGCACTTGCTGCTGTTGCATCACCTGTCTCGGTCCTCCTCCTCCTCCTGCCCTCGCTGAATACACAGATGCGCCAGCAGGACCCATGGCCCGGGCCGCCTCGCGTCGCTTGCGAGTCGAGGGCTGTGCTTCACCCGGGTGGGAAGGCCGACGGGGTGGCGACGGTCCGGACAACGGCAATCCCTGCGGTGCTTGCGTGGAGGTGGGCGAGGTGGTCGAAGCACCCCCAAGAGAGACCGGAACCACGGGAATGGCTACAGGAATCGCCGGGGCACCAAGCGTTGACGCCTCCAGTCCGTCCTTCCCAACATATACGGGCTCTCCTTCGTACACCCTCTCGGCACACTCGTAATCCATGCTCGGGTCCTCAGCCAGCCACACTCGTTTTCCTGCGTGTCCTTCCCCTTTGGCCTCTTTCTCCCTCTCTCTTTCCTTTTCCCGCTCGCGCTCCCTCCTCCCTTCGCTTCTCTTGGCCGCCCCCAACCCTAATCCCCCCATGGCCTTTGATAGCCCCGCGACACCTCCAGCATCGTACAGTCCGTGTAAAGAGCCCGTGGATCGATCGTACACCCCGACGGACCCAGTCGACTTGTCGTACAACGCAAACTTGTCCGGGTCTGCACCAGAAGCGACCAGAGCCAGAGCAGGATCTGCGGACAGGGCTGATGTAGACATGTCAAAGACCTCTGGAAAGCAGGAGGTCCGTTTGGAAAGGGAGTGCGGAGGGAGAGGTGGAGAGAAAGCAGTTAAATTAAGTAAAGCGGGGCAGTGTTCAGACGGCGTCGGCTTCCATCCCAACAAACATTGAAACCTCTGTGTCCCACATTTTCCACCAAACCACATTAGTCTTTCAGTCCACGGTACCCTCATTCATATAGGTGTTACCGCACACTTTTAAGTTCTTTTCTCCTCAAACCATAATCCGCCGCCGACTCTTCCAGACACCACACTCACCCCAATCCATTCCTTCTTGCGGTGCGAGCCCCTGTCCCTGGGCTCCCTGTCCACTTGCTCCTTCTCCATGCCCGTGACGCCCATGGTGGTGTTTTTTCTTACTCTTGGACTTCTTGGACGAAGCGGCGGAGTCGGTCGCGTGTGCAGTCCAGGAAGGATCGGCCGAGGTCGGATCCAGGTCGGGTGTTGTCGCGGCGCCCTCAGCAGCGTCCGCCAGACCGTATTGGCCCCACTTCTCCCCTCTGGGTAGACCTGCATGCCTTCGCTCCCGATCCCCAAGCTCCCTGAAATATGTGCACTTCCTGCCCCCCTCGTCGTAGGGCGGTCCAATTATGTCCAGGAGGACCACAACGTCAGATGCGGCTGTGAAGGCATGCAGTGATGGGCCAGACGAGGGGCTAATGGTGAGGAGGGAATCAGGGGATGTCGAGGGAAGGAGCGCATCGACGGAAATGACGGCGGGGCGGGCGGTAAGCTGGGCAGGCGTGGGAAGAAGGGAAGGGGACGGAAGGTGGGGTGGGTACGATGAATGAGAAGAGGAAGAGGGGTGTGGGGCGTTTGCTGGGGAGAAGGCGGGGTTGGGGATAAGGGTAGACTGAGGTTGGGAGAGGAGTTGGTAGGATCTGACGTGAAGGGTTCCTGCGACGACTTTGCTGTGGAGGTTTGATAGGGGGAGCGCAGGGGGGTAGGATCAGTGATATATGCAGGGTTGGTGTTTGGCGGTGCGGGGGAAGAACAAGAGTGAATAACGAAAGTGAGCGTAGTAAAGAGAAAGTCATATACCTGAACACGCTCATTCCCGGATGGTCATGTACGGGCATGTTTGCACCTTTTTTGAGGACAAATAGACACATTGTGAACAGATTGGAGTCGAATATAGGGTAGTATTCAATCGGTGCAGAGGGGGATTGAATGTTGAGATGATTAAGTGAGACTTTTGCGAGCAGAGCAGTCAGGGCGTTCGAAAACGTGGAGAGCGACGAGGACGCGTTTGCTGTTGGCGAGAGTGTGTGCGCAAAGAACGATGATGCCGTAACAGCTATGTCGTGTATGAGAGAGTAAGGAAGCGGCGCCAGAGCGTTGATTTGATTGATAGGAAGTGTGAGGGAGACTTGGTGTTGATCCCCTTCGTTGCCTGCTTGCTGTCCACCGGAATCTTGTGCAGTCTCAGCATGCGGTGTCTTTCCGCTCTCATCCGGTCCACTCTGCATCTGCCCACCCTCCCTCTCGAGTCCATCTTCTCTCTGTCTTCCCTCGATCCCTGCCGCGCCAGCCCCTGCCGTTGGCTCGACTCCGTCAACTACTCCAATCCCACCATCTCCATCCACCACTCCTATCCCATCGCCCACCAGAATCGTTTCTTCTCCTGAAATTGCCATCTTGGTGTTTTCGTTTTCCTCTCTTCTCCGCTTTCGGAAGGGGGACGAACTCCTCTTATCAGACGGGACAAAACTCCGCAACACCAGAGTCCTTCTCTCGTCTCCCGATTTCGTCTCGCTCTCTCTCTTGTCCTCTTGCGCCTTTACGATCCGTGTCCGTGTACTATCGTCTGCCTCGTTCAATTGCCCGTTCCTCCCTTTTCGGCGTCTTATGGTGGGGCGTGGTTCAGATGCAAACTTTTATCAGGTTCCTTTAATTCCTTTCTTCCCCCTTCTTTTCTCTCTTTTATCCTTCTCCCTTCACTCGTCTGTTTCCCTTTCCGTCTCTAATTTTTCCACGTGCCGCCAAATCTGTCCATTCCACACGGCCACCCTGCAGCCCCTCATGACGTGGATGACTCACAATGCTCAGCCACACTTTTGCTCACCCTCCGCCAATCGCGAAGTCCTCGCAGAATCCGGTGTATGGGAGGACGGCGGCGGTGCGAGAGATGACTTCCCACCGAGAAAAAGCGTACCTTTCGTGTTCGTGTTTAGCCAAACATACCTCTCAACAGGATTCAGGCACGCTCTCGAAGTGATAAAAAAACAGACATCTGAACTAAACAGATTTCACCCGAGATGACTCTGCTTCTGCTTACACCACGTTGCATTCACATGCTCAACTCTCAAAGGACCTAAATCCACTGGCACCTTCCCCTCGCCACATAAAGAACCGCGTTCCGCAAACACCCACTACAACTTCCCCCTCGCCCTCCCCAGCCTGCCCTTCTTCTCCAAAAACCTCTTCCCCGGCCTCCCCGATGCGAGCATCTCCGCCAGTGCGTCCTGCGCGCGGAACACGGCCAGCATGCGCCCCTCGCGCAACGGGCCCGCGATGAGCCGTTTGGTTTCGAGAAGAGACGTGGCGTCGTTCAGGGCGAGGTTGGTCCGGAGGTAGGAGAGGTAGTCGGTTTGGAATGTCGCCGAGGGGTAGATCCGGCTGGGTGGGTGGTCGAGAGCGGGGAGGGAGTTGTGAGGGCGTGGGTGGGGTTGGGGAAGTGTGAGGGTTGAGAAGACACGATGGGAAATGCGCGACTCACTTGACAAGTCCCCACTCCTCCATCTACCACCACCAAAGCTTGTCAACACAAAAAATTTACACTTCACCACAGCCCGCTTCACCTCACCTCCTGCGCGCTCAACTGCCTTCCCAGCATGAGAAACTCGGTCGCTCTGCGCACGCCGACACTCTGCGGGAAGAGGACCCCGCAGCCTTGCTCCGGGACCAGGGCCAGCGCCGAGAAGGGAACTTGCGCGTACGCGGTGTCGGAGCATAGGACGAGGTCGGCCACGCCGAGGAACCAGGCAGCGCCGCCCTGGATCGGGGTTGTGTTAGTGGTGGGAAGGGTTGAAGAGAGTGGGGGAAGGGGAAGCGAGACGTACCCCGACGGCTGGTCTGGTTGTGTGTGTGCAAGGTAATGGGGAACAGTGAGGGTTTAGGAGACAAAGAGTGTAGTGGTATCGCGAACCTACCCATTCAGTGCAATCACCAGCACCTTGGTGTGCTATTTACAGTGAGCCGCAGGAAACCAGACGTTCAGCCCGCGAGTCAGCAAGCAACGCATCGCTCGCTACTCACGTCAATGAGCAGGCGAAGGAGCTCGATGGATGGGGGGCTGGGTTTGATCACAGTATGTGGAGGATGAGTTTGTCAGCACGAACCACCACGGGAAATACAGTACTCATTACATTGGCTTCTCGACTTTGTCTAACGGAAGACGGGTAGCAGCCTGCAGGAGATATTTCGGTGCGCTGTTAATGGGATGAGGAAAGGAGGAAAGGAAGAGATGGTGACGAACTTGTTTAACGTCGGCGCCCGAGCTGAAAAATCTGGAGCGGGTGGGCAAGGAGATCAGGGATCACGAATCAAAAAACCGGGAGGGCGGATGTGACGAGTGAACCTACTTGCCGGTTCCCTACAAGGCCGGTAACGGAACGATGTAAGCGAGTACCGCAGAGTATTTTGGGGAGCGCGCGCAAAACATCACGCATCACGCACCGTAATAACCGTGATGACAATATTAGGGTCGGCGTCCGCATCGCGAAGGCCCTGCTCTAACTCTGGAAGCTATACATGTTTGGGGCGATATGTAAGAGCTCCGAGAACCGAAATGACACGATGGGGTGAGTGCCGACGAGACGAACCAAGTTATCTCCAAATGCATTGAACGAATCCGGGCGGTTGAGTCTGTGGGAGGGGATCAAGGTTGGGCGTTGGATTGGAGGAGCAAGTTGCAACCGGACCGGACAGAGCTCGAATGCGCGCGGGTTGAGGGATCACCTGAGGATGCGAATGTGTTTGTCAATTGTTTCCACGACGACGTCTTTTCTTGTGGCCATGGCTGTCCAAAGCGAGCGAGAAGGCGTGGGGAGTTTGCAAGTCGGTTTGAATTTATCCTTGCCGATCAAGCTTAGCCGGGTAGGGGAATTCAATCGAATGACCAAGCATAGCGTACGGATGGAATATTGAAATGCTCCTTGTGCGGTGTCTGACCGGTCGATTTCTTAGCCATCTGTGTTTCTAAACTTTTGCAAAGTAAAACCTACGAACACGGTACTTCTTTCTGGTGCAAGAACAGGCAAGCACACAAGAGACCAGGTCATTGCCAAAAGAAATCTCAACGCCTAACGGGTGGGAATGCCACCGAAGGATCATGTGGGGCACGGCACAAACGTGTTAGTTTTAACCGCTGAAAGGTTTGTGGAATGGTGGAGGACGAAGGCAAGTTCAAGGGGGAGAAGAAGCTGTAGATAATGTCCGAGTCTTGAGAGAGAGAGAGAAATGTCCGAGTCAAAATGATCCAGTGAGTCGGAATTACAAGTGGTAGAAGATACGAATGATTCCGTTGGAACCATGGAGCTATCTAATACACGTGTGAATTGTCCATCCAGTCATCCACGGAAAATTCGTCATAGGGGAGCAGAATTTCAGATACTCCATGCAAGTTCTGTGCGCCCAACTTCTTCTTCGTCATGTGACGTCAGCTGTCGGAAACGGCATGTTTCGCCTCGTGGCCTATCAGATTCTTCCCGCAAGCATCATAAATGCGGATGATGTAAATTTCACTCTGACAACAAAAAGCCCAATCAAAAGTTGAAATGCAGCTTTCCACGGAGTTCCTCCCAAACCTGGACCCGTGCACCGAGAATTCGCGCCCCTGCCCCTGCCCCTCGTGGATACGTGATCAAGTGATCAAACAAATATCTCAGGAATTCGACAGTGATAGTCGGTGAAAAATAGTCGGAAAGGGGATGGGTGACGTCCCCTTGGTTTTCCCGAATAATCATTGAGACGAGCGATCTAAAAAACGGGTGCGAGCAAGACAGTACGCAGGATGAAGTGGCTTTTATAGTGAAGTTCTAGTTATCTGTATTGGCATTCTACCCGTGGAGTTTCGAGAGTTCGGATTATCACGATAAGTTTTGCCAAGATTTTATCCCTTTTCCAACAACTCGTCACTCTTCGCATCCAAAGGACAATCCGCGAGAAAACGCGCTTCGCTTGCACTCTTTTGTGTCTGCAACGTTATTTGATCTGCATTGGAGGGTTTCAGGTGAGCGCCTGATGGACATCGAAGGATCACTTGTTGTCGCGCACTCACCCACATTGCCAGCATCACCCCAAACCGCGAGACAGCATGTCGTCTCTCATCTCCGCCGCAGGTTCTCCAAGCACCGTTCAGCATCATCCTCCCCCTGCTGCTCTCCATCACCCTCCTTTGCCTGCTCACTACCAGCGACAGACCTTGCCATCCATCGCCCATCAGCCGGTATCACCCGTCGCGAGCGGAGACGCACGCACAGTCCAATTTCAGTCTCGACAGGAAGCGCTCTCTCTGAACTTCTCGGGCTTGCCCGGCCTCCTGGTCACCGGTCCCCCACGTCCGTTGATGACGTACACCCCGACATCACCTCCATACCCCCTCGTCAACACCAACCCCGTCGATGCTTTCATGAACCCAGCAAACGGTTTTGTTCCCAAGAATATGCCAACCCCTGCACCTGCACTTGCCTGGAACGGACTGGTCTTCCCGTCCCCTTTGTCACCCCCAAATCTCCAACCCGGCCAATCCCCGTTCTTCGCCCACCTCGCACAACCGGTCGAACCTCCCGCACAAACCAAGCCCGTGAACTATGAATACGCGGGCCCCCACATGGATCTCCCCTCTCTCCCAATAGTCCACCATGGTGGTGGAGTTCCCCTCCGTTCGCCCGGCATGCCGCCTTATCCCCCCGCACTACACTCCTCGACCAGAGTCTCACTAGACTACACGCCAGTCGTGACGCCCGTCGCTCACATGTCGTCGGCTACCGTACCTATACCCACACCCTTCCACAACGACCCCGCACACCCACATCCATATGCACAGATCCAGCCACTGACGCCCCCGCAACCGGCACACGCATCTGCTCTCACGGTCGCTGCGTTGAGGGACTACATAACCGGACCATCCGCCCACACGGCGGAATCACGAGCGGACTCCGACGGCCGCGGCCCGTCTCGAGAGAGCGTCACGAGCAGCATGGACAGCGTTCTGAGACACGCCAGCGCGGCATCACGCAGACGGAACAATAGCGGGGACTCAACTGCGAGCCGCTCTGTGTCAGACAATGGCGGGGTTGCGGCGAGTTCGAGCAAGGTTCGTAGACTCCCTCTGTTCACCGTACCCAAAGTACAACCAGCCACGCTTGTTTTTGCTTTTGCTGATCTCACAACACCATCCTCTCACAGCTCTCCGACATCGCCCGTCTTCTCACCAACTTCGTCGATCGCCTCACCGGGGCACACGATCGGGGAGTCCACTCCCACTCCATATCCGACGACACGACTCATCCGACACCACCCGAGGGACCCGGTGGTGGTGGTGGTGGTGCCATCGACAATTACCCATGGCACGGAAAGCGTGTTCACTGGCACCACGAGGGCCCGTTCCCGCTCGAGCACGAGCACCACGAACCGGAGCAGGAGCAGGAGCATGAGCCCAGCGTCAACGAGCTTCTGCCCACGGTCTGCTCCAAGGTGTTTGAGGCGTATCAGGTTCTGCAAGGGATGAGAGTCGCTGGGATGGGCGGTGAGGTGAGCGAGATACACCTGTATCGGCGTCCGCGATTGGTGGTGTGAGTGACCACTGACCGTCATCACCAGGACGCGCTGGGCGACATTGATCTCGTCCGGCTCAAGAGGTCTGTCCCGACTTTCAAGCAGAGAGACACGACGGCCGCTGCGGGGTTCCATTTCGACGCCAAATCCCCGCTCCTGAACGCCATCGTTGCGGACGATTCGCCCCAGGACCAAGACGGGCAGAATGCAGGCGAGATCAGGAGGGAGCGGGTGTTGAGGGGAAGTGTGAGTGGTTTGCTGTTGGGCTCGCGTTGCGTTGGCGTCAATTGGTTCACACTTCACACGTCCGGTTGTGTTGTGCATCCAGACATCCACTCAAGATACCGCGACGGCGGCTTTGGTTGGGGGAAAGATCCGCCAGTGTGACAGTTGCGGAGTCACCGAAACACCCGAATGGCGCAGGGGACCGGAGAGTCACAGTACCTTGTGCAACGTGAGTAACTTTGGGGGACGGAGGGCTGAGTATGCAGGAGCGCGCGCAAACATCCCGCCTTCCTTGTATCCCCCAGGCGTGTGGCCTCCAGTTCGCCAAGATCGTGCGCACGCGCAACCAAGAGCGCCAAAAGAAGAGGAAACTTCACCAGCCAGGAACCACGGCGGCAAGCCCGGCGAAGAAAGGGAAGAGAAAACACGCCGCGACCCGCGCGGCGGCGGCGAGCGAATCGGAAGAGGACGGGACTGACGGTACTTCGAGCGGGTCGAACTGGAGTCAGAGCAAGCGACCGGCACACAAAAGGCACCAACAGGAGAACGTCGTGGCGGCCGCGAGGCTGGAGGAGTCGGTGTACTCGTTTCCAACGGCGGAGGACACGGAGCAGGAGCAGGAGCAGCCATACGTAAAGGTGGAGCGACATGCCCATGCGGGACCGCCTCGCCAGACGGGGGGGATTTCAACGACGCTCCTCCAAGCCTGTGAGGTTGTGCCCGCCGTTGTCGACATGCCCACCTCCGCCGTCTTTCCGGAGCCCACCAGCAGAGCGCTCCAAACAGGTCACGCACCCGTTTCTACAGACGGCCCTTCCGCGCCTGAGGAGCGAAGAAGGCTCGAGCAATTGCTTGAAATCGCTGTCCTTGCCGAGCGAGACGAGTCTGGACGTCAAGATGCGGTGCCGAGGGATAGGAAGATGAGCCTCCTGACGATATTGGATTGACCGCGTGAGGACAGAGGGCGGAGGGCAGACAGGGGGGATTAGCTGATAAACATTTGCATGTTTTTTCCCCACCCCCGTTTTGAATCGTGCAGGAACTTGTAGCATAATGCTGGTGGGACGTTGTATTTTAGTTTTTGCAAGAAAGATGTGAATGTACCCGCCCCTTAACTAATTCCGTTTGCTGCCGGCGACGCCTGCCTTCTCCCCCCAATTCCACCCCTCGCCTTTCCCCTCATACACGAATTTGTTATGTGTGGCGCCAATCTTCTCCACCCAACACTATAAAACACGGCATGTGTTTTAGAAAAGAACTAAAAGCTCAAGTTATTATCTCACCTTGACACGATCCCCGTTCTCGACGTAGAGCGGAGGGCTGCGTGTGAAACCGACACCCTGCGGAGTGCCTGTGAGGATCACGGTGCCGGGGAGGAGTGTTGTGCCTTGCGATAGGAAGGAGATGAGGTTCTGGAAAGACATGTGTGAACCAAAATCGTCTCGAAACATGGACATGACACCCGCCGAACCTTGACGTCAAAGATCATGTCCGCTGTGGAGCTGTTCTGCACTTCTTCTCCGTTCACTTCCGTCGTCAGCTGCAGGGAGTTGGGGTTGGGGATGATTTCCGGCGTGACGAGCATGGGCCCCAATGGTGCGAATCCGTCAAAGGACTTGGAGAAGTTCCACTGGCCCCCACCAAGTTTAGCTCCTTGCCATTTGCGCGCGGAGACGTCGTTGGAGGTGGTGTAGCTTAGTGGGGCGGGGAGGCGTGGAGTGAGTTGGGGGTGAGGGATGATTGTGAATTTTATGCTCACCCCAGAACGTGGTCGAGGGCCCTCTCGGGGGGAACGTTTTTCGTGGGCTTGCCGATCACGACGGCGAGTTCGACTTCGTAGTCACTTGAGGCAACAATAGAGCGAAACAATGGGTGTTTTAGTGGGTTGATTTGAGCCAGACCAACAACTCGTTTGCCTCTCACATTTGGCGATTGGTGCAGGTTTCAGGAACCACCACGTCCGCGAGCGGATCGTTTACAGCGTTTCGAGACTTGCTGAACACAATAGGATAGACCGGTACGGGCATATTGGTCTCTGCAGCGTGCTTGCGGTAGTTGATGCCAATACAGGTAATGTGGGGAACCGAGGCAGGGTCGATGGGTGAAAGGAGCTGAAAATGGACACATATGATGGCCGATGGAAGGGGAAGAATGAGAATCAAAGGTATACCTTTGATACACTCCGGACCTCTGTCGTGATGCTGCCTTTCGCTACCCCTGTGAAGTGGAACGTGAGAGTGATCTCGGCATGTATTCTCGCCAATGAAATATCTCGCACCATTTGAATCTATTTCAAAGCCTTCCACAACGCGAGCTTCGACCTTGTCGATGGGACCCAGTTCGCCACGGTCCGTGAGCGATGCTGGCTCGCCATAGTAAATTTGCCCGTCGTCTGAGACAAAACGAATGAGACGCGTCCAGTCCTATTAGAATGAAAATCGAATATCAGCCTTGAATGAAGGGAACGACGCTCTGACAAACAAATACCTTGCGGGCGGCGGTAAACGATCGAACGAATCGCGGAGCGAAAGCCGCAACTGCAAAGGGCCTCGTCGCTTGTAGAATTCTCATGTGTGCGGGGGTAGAGTGGCTGTTTTCGGCTTGTTTTTCGTGGTGAAGCGCTTTGATCAGGAAGGGTCAAACCGGCAAGGGTAAATACAAAGCCGTGCAATGGTCGCGCCACACTTGTCCAGCATCCAAGGAAATTACGATTATACCCGCAGGTTCTCCTTCTTTGGAAAGGCGCCGAGACACCACCGTAATACATACGCCGCCCCAGTCGCCCATCTTCTGGTTATTCGATAATAGCTGTCTCGAACTGCTTCTCAGAGGCTGATGTTCGAACTAAATGACGGCAGCTCTTATAGTAGTTTTGGTCTCACCCTACAATGTAGAGTAGTGTAAACCCACCGTTGCACTCCGCTTGATTTGTTATCTTACCCCGTCGCCACACATTCAAACAATGTTAACTTACGCGACTCGCTTAGTTAATGCATTTGTGAGGAGTCCATCTCGGGAAGCTCTAGGATGATGGAGAATGGTGGAAGCACATTTCATTTGAAGCACACTTCATTTCCAAGTACTTTGTACTGTGTGCCGGAGTTCCGAACAAAATTCTGTCATGGTCCTTTCCGCCCTGTCCTCGGCCCTCGTGCGGCACCAGGACACCATCATCTATACCTCCGGTATCGCTGTTGCGGGCTATGTCATGGCGGGATGGCTCGCCGGGAAGATCCGCGAACTCTCCACCGTCGGGGCAGCTGATCGCGCGAGAGAGAACCTGGCACGCCGCTTCGCGCGCAACAATCAAGACACCGCGTGGGCGGCGGCCGCGCTTTTTCCGGCTGTGCTCGGACAGCTGCTCGAGGCGATGCGCGTGGAAGAGTTGACTGCCCGACTGCAGGGGAAGCAGCCCGCTGCCGTTGGAGCGGCCCGGGCAGCTTTGAGCGCGGCAGCCGCGACGGTCAGTGGGGGTGTGGATGGAAAACCTGGGTCCCCTGCTCCTGCTCCTGTCGCGGTGGAGCAACCTCTCGACAAGGATGCCAAGCTTCGCCTTTGGAATGACCTCAAAATCCTCGCCTTCGCGCGCACCCTGGCGTCCGTTTACATTTTGAACCTCCTCTCCATCCTCGTTCAGACTCAGATATGTCTGCTGGGCCGCGGATCCTACCTGGAATCCATCCTGTCAGCAGACGAGGAGACTCCCGACAAAACCGTCGTGGTGCCCGTGGCGTTCGCGGAGACGCGCCGGTCGCCGGTGGACGCACAGACCGAGAGGGAATTCCTCTCGTTCTCGTGGTACCTCATAAACGTCGGGTACCGTCCACTCCTCGAACGTGCGCGATGGGCCGTCGAGGAAACACTGGGTAACGTCGCATTGAAGCAACCCGTCACGTTTGACGATTTTGTTACATATATTGAGAACGCTCGCGCCAAAATCGAGCTGGACGAAGCCCCTTCTTCCAGCGCGTTGGGACGAGGACCAGGTGGTGCAGCTGGTACAACTCCGACAACACCTCAATTCCACGCATTTGTACAATATGTACTCCCACAGCCAGAAACTTCTGCGGAAGCAGACGTACTGGCCGCAACTTCCGGCACCCAATCCCCCACCTCTCCCACCGGCGATGTTTCCCCATCGTTGCGCCGCCTGCTCCGCGAGCTCCACCTCACCTTCACGTCCGTGGATTTTGCGGTCGCCCTGAGATCATCACTGGACGCGTCCATTGAGGTGCTGCTGTCTCAATTCAAGACCTCTACATTCACCGGCCCCACTCAACCTCCACCTCCAGACACCCTACCAGTCGTAACAGGCGGCGACGCCTCCGCGGCGGCCCTCTCATCTCCCGCTGCAGCATCTGCGCCAACTCTTTCCGTCCCACTTGCGACCCTCCTCCCCCGCATATCGAAGACTGTTCATACAGTGTGGTCTTCGCCTGGAGCAGGGTTAGGATTTGAGATGGGTATGATGGGGACTGGAATGGGTGGAAATCCGTACTACGAGGCGATCAGGAACGATGCGGCAGTGAGGAGCCTGGCGGCGGTGGTGTTTGCGAGGTGGGGGGAAGATGGACTGATGGAGGGGGGCGATGACATAAGGGGCGAGTTTTGATGGGTTTTGACGATGGTAATTGAGATTTAGAAGATTGGAATCAAAAGGAGTAAGGCAACAGTGTAATTACGTCAGAGAAATACCCAAGTGGCCACGTAACCCATTTCGCCGCGTCCTCTCAGCTCAGCAAGTTACGAAACACGATAGAAAATGCCTACTCCCAAGAAGGCGAGCGAAAAGCAAAACAAGGACCAGAAGGGCAGCGAAGGTGCGATACGAAGAGCCCTTGTGTCCGGACGGCTCACCCACAACGTCTTCCATCCATCCCATCATCACAAACTCAGACGACCGCCTCTACACCAAGGGCCCGGATACCGTCGACACGACCGACACCAACCCGAAGGCCGGCAAGGAGGACCCGGGCACTTCTCTCTCTGGGGGCGCTTCCGGACTTGGAGCGGCCAGGGGTGGTGACGAAGGGGCAGCTGAGGCGCCAATTGAGAAGGGAGAGGTGGAGGAGCTTGGCGTTGGGAAAGGTGCCGGTGGATTTAGGGAGAAATGAGAGCTTTCACGTCGCGCAGTCTTCTCCATGATGTGTTTTTCGAATGAATGAATCACGTAATTACAAAACATCGTCAGAATGTCCTTCTCGCCCACAAGTATGGAATAGATGAGGTCCCACAACCACCAAAGAAGCTCATGCAACGAGCTTGCTACTCTTGCGAATCCCCCTCCGATTCAGAGTCCGACTCTGCAGTCCCATGGACATCGTCTAAACCAAAGTCAATATCTCCGCCAGAATGGAGCTCGGCCGCGGAGGGTGTGGCATCGCTTGAGGGTACTACGACCTTTGGGGCCACGAATGCTTCCGCGGACGGCACAACAATACCTCGAGCATTCATCTCTCCGTGCAACTCCTTCGAGACACGGGAAGGCAAAGCAGATTCAGCAAACTCCACCGTAAATCACTCTTTAAAGCATCTACACGTACCTCGATTTTCTCTTCCCACTGCCCCAACTCGTCTTTCCTTGCTTCCGCACGCCTCCGCCACTCGTCACGCTCCTTCTCGAGCTGCTCCGCCCGAGCTTGAAGGGCCTCGTTGGAGGCGGTCAGTGAGTTGACACGAAGCTCGAGTTGAGCGAGTGCGAGGGATTTTCTGTACACAAGACGGTCTGTGTCAGGAATTGCAGGGACAATTGGAACCCTCGATTGGCTCAGCCGCATATCGTCGCAGCTCTCCACTTTCCGCTCTCCGTCTGTTTTCCTTCAGGCCAAACCCCGAAACTATTTCACAACAACGCACCTGAGCCTACTCCTCCTCGCCGCCTCCGTGTTCTTACTCCTCCTCTTCTTTGTATCCTCGTCCACGACATCCTCTTCCTCCGTTCGTCTACGCCTCCTCCTCACCGGTGCCAGAAGCGCCGCTAGGAGAGCTGGGTCGGCCGTGCGCAAGGGGTCATCGCGGAGACCGTGACCGGGCGCCGGGATGGGCAGGGTCAATGGCGACTAGCCCGCCCGGATCTTATGTCAATAACCGCGACATATTCGAAAGACAGGCGGCAGCTCACCTTGTATCCAGCGTCCAAAAGAAGGAACCCTTCCTTGTCCTGAAGATGCGCGCTGTCCCCTCCGTCTGCATGCCCCTCATGGTACACGGTGTCGTGGTGACCCCTGCCGTGCGCCTGCACCTTGCACTTGCGCCCCTCATCAAAATTGTCTCTTTCGCCATCCTCATGATCCAACCCCGACACGGACCTCTTGGTTCCCCGTGGTTCATTCCCCAACGCAGCGGGTGGTCCAGGCCTACGTATTCCCAAAGCGCGTACTTGGCCTTTCGCCGAAGAGAGGGCAAGTATGGGGTAGGCCGAACCTGCGTTTGTAGCGGAGGATGGGTACGCGGCGAGTTGCGTTGTTGGTGTGGCGGATCCTCGCTGAGAAAACGACGAGCGCGACGAGCCGGAAGAAAAAGTGGAGAGCGGGGATGTGGAAGTGAGCGAGAGGGATGGTGATGTGCGGGTGGGGTCGGAAGACGGGGGCTGAAAAATGTTACGTAATCAGATCACGCTTCTCCAAAATCGATGCACAACCCCACGACTCACCTGTGCCACGGTCGGAAAGTAAGCCACAACGGGTCCGGTCGGAACCGCGCTCCACGTCTGCTGCGGAGCCTGAGCTTGGACGTGGCGCGACAACACTTGGGGGACCGCCTGGCTGCGGCGACGGCCCGAGGCGAGAGCGGGGGTGGCGAGCGAGGGTGAGGCCGATGGAACGGAATAGGCGGGGAATGGAGGCGGGGCGGTGAAAGAGGTTGTTGGAGGCGAGAATGAGGGGTAGGGGAAGATGGGCTCAGCAAGGGCGGCGGATGCCGATGTGAGAGATGGAGCGGACTGGAGTTGGGAGAAGAAGTCGGATTCTGCAGAGTTGTCCTCCTCCGTAGTGTTTAGGATCTCGTCGAGATCGATTTCGTACTCAGGGTTAGGTGTCGCGGTGTCCGTACCCTGGAGCAAGCTGCCGAGGAAGGGGTCAGATGTCTGAGCAGCATCCGCAGAGAAGGGGAGCGTGGCGAGAGAAGGGGTTTGGGCGGGCTGCGTAGGTGGCGAGAGAAGTTGGACGTTCAGGGGGAAGAAGGACTTTGTAGGGAGTTGAGGGGTGTGTTGGAGGGAGGCGATGGCGGGGGAGAGGGCGGGAGATGTGGCCATGGCCAGCAAGTGGGGTGAAACGTGCGCGAGTTGTATGATGTATTGTGACTGTTGTGGGTCGCAGGCCGGAGTGCCAGTGTGGTGTACCCAGTGTGCGTAAAACGTTGGCGCGGACGACAAACGATCGCACATCCCCCACTTACCTGTGCAGCTTGCATAGGCATGGTTTGCATGGTTTGCATGGTTTGAAGGCCTTGTGTTCCCGCTCCAGTCTGAGCTCCCTGCATGGTTTGGAAGGTCCCATACGCGGTAGGCCCAACTGAGACCGCGGTCATTCCCTGCCCTCCCTGCGACACGGCTTGCACGCCTTGAATGTTCTGCATCCATCCGGTAGCAGGGTTCCAAGAGATTGAGGACCCGGCCGGTGCAGACGAACTGACCAACCCGTCCGCAGACGTAATTGGCGGGAAGGCGTTGCGAATGATCTGCGAGGGACTGCGATGCTTTGAGCTTATATGGCACATGTTGGAAAGTCTGCTGGTTTGCGAGACGCCGGCAAGTGTCCGTGCAAAAGGTGGGTGATTCACTTGGGGTGCCTTTCCTGAACTGCGTCAAAAGCTCTCGGTGCGATACCGATTCCTTTCTTGCACCACCGAAACTTCCGCTCCTGGCTGCGTTGGATTGCTTTCCTTGCGTTAGCCGCTCTGGTCGGTTTTGAATCCAGTCACACCCGGCAAGATTGACTGTGCCTCGTTCCTTCTGGCAAAAAAAGCCACACCTCGAACACGTTTCTGGTGGCAAGAAGGAAAATATTCATTGTATTGAGACAACTGGTACTAGATTAGAGAGAACTCTCCTGAACTCTCTCCGCAATGTCTAAGGCATCCAGGTTGTGTGCGTCACCACAAGGTTTTTGCATGCACCCTGAGCGCGCCTCTCACTGATCTCTTGTGAACATCTGGAGGCGTGCGTAATTTGTCGTTAAATGATTAATGCCATTGAGCTTCACCTTCGGTGCAGGTTTTGTATCTTGTGCTCTGAGAACTGGAAGTGAACTATTTCGGCAAGAGAGGTGGGGTTCGAGTCTTCTTTGATTCCTTCCACACTCCATCTGCATTATTACTGTGATCAAAACGCTCATCAAGTTCCACTAAATATGTGTGTGTAATACAAGTAATACATTAGCTCGTCACCGAGTCAAGTAAAACAAATAGCTATCACCGCGTGGTGTGGGGGGGGGGAAGGAAAGAAAACCTAACATTGTGAACAAAACGAAATGCTATATTGCATTCCACATCATCTTAGCAGAAACTATATTTTAAATAGAATACTGGGTGAGCTTCCAAAAAAAACCGCGAATCTGATCCACACACCCCAAAAATAGAACCGCGGCATGTTAAACATGCAATTCAACCGGAAAAAAAGAAACGTCAATCAGTTGAAGACAGATAAAACCACCTTGATCAGAGTTTGATATAATAAACACGAATGAGAGAGAAGATCCAAGGAACAACTTGATGGACTCTGAAGATCCCAAAGAGATTATTATTGTTTGGGACGATCGAATGTCTGGATCTCGATGGGTCGGGATCCTGACTGAGTCTTAGCTACAGCATTCACTACTGGCCATCCGACAATCAGTCCAAGGACTAGTGCTTTCTTTGCAAGTTCGGTGTTGGCCCTGGCTGTAGGTCTCAGATGACAGATCAGCATTGTTCGTCGACCACCTGTCGTTAGAACACACGATCGGTAGACGTGCTCTTGGCCGAAGGAACGGGGCTTGCCCAGACCCAGATTTCCCAGGGCAGCACTTGCAATTTTGTGTCTTCGCCGATTGGCACCAGTGTCCACATTCGTCCTCAAAATCCAACATCGCGCACATTAGCCGGCAGGCCCAGGAGCAGCGCAGTATCTCATCAAACTCTGTCCATCATTGATTCACTTTTAGTGATGCGGCCGCTAAGTGAATTGAATTCGCCAGACTCTGAACGTTTTAGTGTTCCACGGCAAGAGATACACTTCTGGCCTGCTTATCGTTACGTGGCTGACACGGGTACACACCCAGCAGTTGAGAAAAATTCTTGGGGAGAACGGCCTTGGCCTCGAAGATGGGATCAGAACGAGTAGTTCAGAAGACAAGAAGTCAACCTGCGTGACACTTGCATTGTGGCAGAGGAGAATCTACGACGAGGAAGACTATGTCTTCGCAAAGCTTGAGTTGCTTGTATGTCAGTTCGAATAAATATAAGGTCTTCTTTCGTTGTCAAAAATTATTCGGTGTGAGTGAAAAGTGCAAGAAGCAGCAGCCGCAATTCTCTTGGTGCTCCCCTGAACGAGGCCTTCAGACGATAATGATTCCGAATATGATCAAAAAATCGTCTCTTTTGGTCTCTGAAGGTCTCCGCCAGCTTGTGGTGATTGCTGTCCGTGGGTGCATTTCGAGAAGAACTGCATCTTTGGGCGCCTCGCATACAAGCTCGGGATTTTCATTCTTCCTACAAAGTAGCTTCCGTCTTGGCCCACGATACGCTTCGTTCTTTCTTCTTCGCAGAGAGGGTTGTGATTGGAACTCAACGGTGGAAGTCCTTCCGGTTATGAAAGAAGTAGTCACGAGCTTCCACACGCCCTACTGCAGGTCGAGGGCGCTTGCGTCTTTCGGACGAGTTCCGGAGTCCCCGCTGGTCCTCGCTCGTCGATATCCATGTCATTTATGAATGAGAGCCAGCAGATCCAGGAGCAGCACGGTTTCTCGCCAAATCATTCCATCGTTGACTTCTTTTTCATCGATGCGGTCCTTCGGATGTCAGTTGGATCGAATTAGCGACCGGGTGGTGGTGAAAACCCAAACCAGGGTCGCATGTCTTCCACTCCGTCAAATCCGTCCGAGTCCCTCGACCGATTTGTATCGCGAGTCCGCTCGCCAAGCGTTAGCGATGCGTTGGGTCCGCGCACATTGATGGTTGATGAAGAGAAGAGAGGAGGTCAAAACCGAACCAAACCAAGTCTTCGGCACCAAACGCGTTTATTAGAGATCCTTTCAAACAAAGAGGTTGCGGACTACATAATACATTGATAGTCTGTCTGGAGTGAAAAGACAATACGTCGCTCCATCTCCGCCGCCCAAAAGTCAAAAGGGGGTCTCCGGCAGGCAACCAGATGACTGGGCGGGAATACGCCGTCCAAGTCGCCCAGTCCCGCACGGAGGTGGAAGGGGGCAGCCAACTTGCCGGGGCAAACCATCATTCTGCAAGAGGGCTTATGCGAGTGCTAGTCTTTCTACCGGCAACCTGTGGTGTGCAGCCCGACTATTTACACACCCCTGACCTCAAAATGGGCACAATAGTCTGCCGCAGTGACTTTGCCACACTGCCATTGCTGTGACAGAGTACGTTGTGACGACGCTCGATTCCTCTCTTTCTGCTCAATTTGCACTCATCGCGTGCGCAGAAACGTTTGTTGGGTCTTTTGCGGGAATCGGTTGCGATTTCGATGAGTGCCACGAGGGTGCCGTTAGGACCGTGGCGGGGACATCCCACCTTCGGTCTGCACATCCCTCTACATTCTTTCTCAAAGATTCGGTGATGCTGGATACGCTTATGGCAAAGAAAACGGGCGTGGAATGTGGAACGAGTCGATCGGCCACTCGAGCTCCTCCCATCGCACATGCGTGAGGTTGAACCATGGACCACAATGAAAAGGACCGTGCGAAAGACAAAGCTCTTGCCTGTGCATGTGGAAATGAAACAAAGATTCATCGAGCTTGCCTGGGACTCGATCTTCAGCAGCAGTCTCCTGGCTGTTTCTCAACATCTCATATTCGAAACACTTGAGACCGATCTTGAAGAGCGATCCTCCCTGAAATCCCTCACCGAACAACGTCCAAGCGACGTCGCTCTTCTTCAGATTTGAGTTGGACTCTTGGGCTCCCCTGCAATGCTACTCCGACTTTGCTCCATTCCCGTAGCGTACCCGTAATCTCTCAATCTCCTTCCGCTTCACCATTCCGTGCTATTCTTGGCCCTGAGACTCGTTTTGGTAACACGGAAGTTTTATCGGAATGGCTCTCAAGAATCGAGAGGAAGCATATGGTTCTCGCACTTAACAACCTCGGCGAGGATGACCTCTTGTCGAGGCCAAGTACGACTTATATATCTCTCCTCTTGTCACCATGAACATCCCCAACGTCGACCATTATCCCTCGTCGACACCACACAAGCTTGTTCTGACCGGTAATGAACGAGTGGTGTCCAGCCCACCTACTGTACTATTTATAGCGTGTGAACCGCGTACCGTGCGACGTTAACGCTCCAGAGAAACTGGTGGAAGATTGTGGCCGCGATCACATACAAGACGCTCAACACAGGAAAGCAACTGGTGCAAGCAAAATACTATACTGATACTGCAAAAAGAGCTCATACAAATATTGCAACTTGAAATTAATACAAGTGGGTGATGCAGTGGTAACTCTATGTCTTCGCTTGCGCGCTCTCCTTCCTCGTGGGGAACTCCCAATACCCGCTTCTCAATTCTACCAACTCAGAGCCTCCTGACCCCACCACTCCCCGCCAGCCCACCACTTCCAAAACCTGCACTCCTCTCACTGCCTAAGCTCGAGTACCCCTCGCCCTCCCCTTCCCACCCACCTCCACCCGAATACGACGTCGCGCCTTGTGCTTTGGCAGGTGTTGCCACCACTGGAGGTGGGGGGGGAGTCCTCCTCATGGCCCGGCGAACGTCACCGGTAGTGGAAGTGCCGGCGGCTGCAGCAGGCGGTGCCACGCTTGTGAGGGGCGCAAAGGTATTATTGGAAGCGTTTTTCTGCCGGCGGCGACGGCGGAGGTAGAGCCACGAGGCGGCAAGAAGCGACAGGATCTTCAACAAAATTGGATGAGGTGAATGCTGGGACTGTATGAAAACAAGAGACTCACTGTTGCAGCGATGAGGACAATGCCTGGTGTCGGTCGCCATGGGTTGACACAAGTCGTGAAACGATGAGCACGTCAGTCTATCACAACCAACTGTACGTCGACGATCACATCGATGATGAATCTCACCTGCAATCCACCCAGGACTCAAAGACCTCTTCCCGTCACCCCCTCCACCTGCAGAGGCTCCCGACGCGAGTATACCGTCTCCGTTGGTTTCACTACCAGCGGTCTCGGTGGATGTAGAAGTTGCCGTGGCTGAGGTATCAACAATAATTGCTTGGATTCGCCTAGTTGAGACCTTGATGTGGAGCTCACCTGTAGAGCCCGTCGCCGTTCCACCGGTCTCTCCAGCCGCTCCAGTTCCCGCTGCAGTTCCTGACGCCCCACTCGCTCCTGCTCCTACTGGACTGGTTCCCACAACAGCAGTGGGAAGCGTGACACCACCACCTCCGAAGCCCGCTCCTCCCACAGTCACTGTTGCTCCGGCATTTCCACTTGCAGTTACCGAACCCGATCCTCCCACGGTCGCTGTCGCTGCAGCATTCCCACTTGCAGTTGCTGAGCCCGCCGGACTCTTTCCCGCAATACTCCCCGACCATATTCCCACAGTTACCCCCGCCCCAGCGCTGCCAGTCATGCCGGTTACACCAGGACCCGCCCCACCCGTTCCTGTTGCCTGCGCTCCCGACGCCCCCGTCGCTGTCGATGAGCCTCCAGCTCCAGAGCTTCCTGCGCTGGGGTCAGGTTTTGCTGGAGTGCCGAATGGATCTCCGGGAGCGGGCGCCGCTCCTGGTGCAAGACTTTGTGAATTGCGGGCGAGTTAGAGGGATGTGAGCGCTGTACGTGCCTGGAACCAGAGAGCCGTCAGGGCCGTACGAAGGTCCTTGACCGGGTTTGGGCTTCGCCACAAGACAACCCGCGAGATCTACGATTTGGTTTTAGAATAGCGGACTTTTTCTTCAGATATGATGCAATATGGCACGTACCATTCGAGCACCAGTTGTAGTAACATTCCCAGAATCTAGAAAAGGGTGAATAGGACTCAGTGAATTGGATGAACGAACGCACTGCGCCTCATCATTTTCACCCCTTTCCCAGTCTCTCCGAAAGAACGACTCCTCACTTTCATAAAAGTACTTACCCAGGGTCGCACTGCACATGGCAGAACCCGTCCGCCCCACAATATCTTCGCACCTCGTTGAGACCACTCCTTGCTGCCCCGCACGTCGTCACGTCTGTACCACACTTCTCTCGCTTAACCAGATGATGAGGGGATGCTGGCAGAAACGGGTCGAATCTGGCACAAATCCGTAGGATGAGCTCGACAACGCACCCTCACGTGACGGAGATGAATACGACGAGGCAACCAAGATAAGCAGTGTAAAGAGACACGCCACGCGCATCGTGCAATCTGGATGAAAAAATCGAGGTCGGATTATCCGTTTCGGGGTGTCAAACGAGCCCGGCGTCCGCTCCCGAAGAAAGTCGCGCCTCCCATCGCGACTTCGCGCGATGGGAGATGATGTATTTTCACTGCAAGGAGGCTCACGAAAATGCTTACCGAGTCGCATTCGCGAGACTGGGCTGGAAGAGAAGAGGACGAGCGATTTGATGAGGATGATTCCGGTCCCTGATCGACGTCAGGGACAACGCAGGATTAGCCACGGTTTTCGAGGTCTCTAATTGATAGAGATATCTCGTCGAGTTTTCGTTACATAGACGACTTTAATTTAATAGTGTGCCGCTTTCTTCACTGAGCGTGGTGCTGGAATCTCTTTGTTTGCCGACTTTCTCCTTCAGTTCCCGCTCTTGTGAGACGTACTCCACGAGACGTTTTCGAATCTGTGCCTGGCTATGGACCAAGCCATTTTCTCGGAACGGATGGAGCACGCCGACTTGGTATACCCCCAGGGCGAGATTCTTTTGCGTTGCTTCACAAAGAACGTAATCCTCAATCTCAACCCACTTAAGAAAATTGGAGAATCGGAGCACTGAGGAAAACGTGACGTCAAAGCATATTCAAACAAGTTATCAGATCAACCCACTTTCGGCTTCCGACACGCCCTTCCTTACAAAGACTTCTAGCTGGAGCAGAGTTTTCTCGTGAGAAGCTGGGTTCCATCGAAGCGTCGTTACAAAGTCACCAAAGACGTTAATGCCAACATTCGGGAATACGTGGACAAACTTCACGATAGAGACACGAGCAGTCAGCTTCATTTCCACGAGGACAGAGAATTGTTCTCACCAGTCCACCTTCGTGAGCTTTTGCTCTCGCCCTCGGTGGATTCGCTTTCGCGTATTCTTTGATTTTTTGATTCAGCGCGCTGTATGACTCGTCGTACAGACGTTTGGCTTCCATCGGGAATGATTCATTGCTTTCGGTGAGGAGGAGCTCAGTAACAGAAGCATTGCTGGCTGCCGCTGCCTTGCCGCCCTCTTGGCGCTCCTCAACGGAGTGTACAAAGTAGCCTTCGCGTGCATCAACTACGTAGCTTGGGATCTTGTATACTTTGGAGAACTGGGGATGTGAGGTCGGACAGTGGTAGCATTCACTTCGTGTTGGTTAAAAATGAGATTCATGCTTGAATGTGGTTGCAGTAATAAGGAACGCACTTGTAATTGTCCGAAAAAACCTTCCAGTTGAAGGCGCCGGGAAGGGAAAGATGCCCCCAAAAATCGAATTCGGCCTCTGTAAAGACGTGCTCGACCGATTTGAACTCGTCCGCCAATCCAACATGTGTGCTTTCGAATGGTGGAGGCGCGTCAGAGAAGTTGACGAAAACAAATCCGTTCAAGACGTGTGTGTGTATCCGCCGCGAATCCGGCTTCCCCGTCAAAGCATTGAGGGATCCGGCAACAGAGCCAGACTCAGATAAACAAAGGGAGATGGGGAACGTCGCCAGCGTCATTTCGAGGGGGGATGTCATGCGAAGTCTGCCGCGTGGAGTGTGAATGTGAGTAATTCTGACGTCAAGGTTTCATCATCACCCTCACCGATTTTCGTGACAAGCGTAAATCCACTCCCGAGACCAAATCGCTTGAAGCTCTGCCATCGCATGGTTTGAATGTCCGCATTCGTCGTCTGCATTTTGAACGTGTATTCAAATGCAACTCACCGAGGTTGAACACCTTAGGATCTGAGAAGTATGATGCCGGAAGTGTCTAGATCAACGTGAATTTCCGAAGTGGTGGGTGGTGTTGGTCTTGGGCGACAAAGTACCCATTCGGAATGTTCTACTCACAGCCACACACTCCCGCGCCATCGGACGGGAGCACGGATGTCCCGTCAGGGGTTCGTTCTTGTACAGGACCATTCTTTCGAGTTGTGTGGTGCACAAATTCTCCGAGACCTGGTATCCCTGAAGGGGTCGATCGCGTCAGGCCAGGTCAGGCCACGACTTCGCATTCGCATCCCAAGAACAAGAAAGAAGCACGTTGTTAGGATTACATAGTCTTCGGTTCGATTACTCAATTTCACTGTCTCCCCGACAAGCACCCCAATCAACCTTCTTCCTGTTGTCCCATTGCAAATACATCGCGGTAAAGTGTTGTTTGTTCTCACACGAGACTCTTAGTTGGGGATATGGGGCTTCTTAATAATTGGCCAAGGAATTTACTTATCAAATAGTTCAGAATTTCGCCTTCACTGGTTTTGAGTCAGGTCCATCAGGAAAGCCACCGTCCACAACCCATCCCCACGATTGCCCCAACAGCCTGGCTGCATTTCTGCCTCCAACACATGCACTCTCCATCGTGGAGAAGACCCTCTCGAACGCCCCTGGATACAGCACCGCTCCTCCAGCTGAATCCTCGTCTAAAACAATTGGCGGCACTTCCGATGGATCCGTCGGTGGAAGATGAGGATATGCGCGCCAGGACTTTGTCGCTGCCACTTTCGCACCCGGAAGAAAGAGAGACGCAACCACTTGGTCTGGTGGAGCCGTGGAGAACAATTTGTAGAGCGATGTGCCGTCTGGGTACGTGTGGTGCTTTGTAGCGGAATGAAAAGGTGGCGGCAGAGATGGCGTCGGGGGCGCGGGGTTGATGAAGATAACGGAATCTGGAAGGGAAGAGTCAGGTGCAAGTTCGAAGTAGGCAGGATTGAGTTGCCCAATCACGGCAGTTGAGTGGAGCTCGACAAACGTGGTGGAAGGGGGATAGAGGGTTGAGCGTCGAAGAGTGTAAGGTGAGGTTGGGGGAAGCAGCAAGCGGATGGCATTGTGGGCCTGCAGAAGGTCGGATTGAGGTTCGCGTGTACAAGTGGTCGACCCTGACTCACCAACGGTACTGCCACTACGACAGCATCAAAATCTCTTCGTTCCCCATCCTCTGTTTCAACCCAATACCCAGATTCTTCTCTCCGCTCAACCAACGTGACTCTTCCTTTACCAGGCCCGAGGACAAGCTCTGCACCGCTCCGCTTAGCGAACTCGGAAAAGATGCGTGCATTCCCTCCTGAAACTGTGCGGGTGTCGCCGGAGAGAGCGGCAAGGGTAATGAGAGCAGCAAGAGAGTGAGAGGAAGTGAGGTCTTGAGAGTAATTGACGCGGTTCGCCCCCTATGGGAGTACGTAGTTCCAACTAATGTCAGCTCCCGAGTCATTTAAGCCTTGTTCCTCACCTCCACGATTTCTCTTTGATAAAGTTCACCAACACCCTGGGAACCCAGAAACGCCTTTCCCGAGACGGTTATGTATTCCAACAGCTCCTGCACCGCGAGCCATTGTTCAAGCCCTCGGAATGGACCCCCTTTTGGGCCTTGCTGGTAGCTGCGGAAGAATTTAGTGGCGGCCTCCTGCGACGCCTTGCTTGCTCTGAGAGGAGACGTTCCGTAGCGCCAGGCGCCGCGAATGGTGTCCCACCAGCCTTTGCCAGTTGTTTGAAAGGCGAATTGCGCTCCGTCCCATAGTCCGAGGGTCGATCCTTCGGATTCTTCCACGAATGGAAATGAAAATGCAAGAGCAGATTCGTACATGATGCGATTCGAGGTGAGGAAAATGGAGGCGCCGAGCTCCAGAACTCTCTCCTCCGAAACGTTGACCGCGAGTGCCCGTCCTCCGATTCTATCGTGAACTTCAAAGATTGTTATGTCCAGCGTATCGGATGCGGATTGTCTGGCGTGCAGCTGCCTCAAGAAATATGCCGTCGACGTCCCCCCCGCACCTGCGCCTGTGAGGGAGTGGATTAGAGACGGGAGGGGATGACACGCAGCAAACATCGTCACAGGAAATTCGCAACTGACCGACTATTGCAACTCGTTTCGGCATTCCGTGTGCCTCTGCAGTCAATAAATAACTCTAAATGGTTGGAAGTGCGGGCAAGCTCACTTGTGTGACCAAAGATGCGAAGACAAGCATGGAGAAGGACCGCGTGGCCCCGATCCCGCCAGCGCTGAAAGGAATCCGTGCAATAGTGCATATCGACTTGGACGGTGCGTCGTGGGACATCAGGGTTGCCTGAAGTTGCTACGATTGCTCCCGGATTCTCTACTCCTGGTGAAGACTTGCTGAACATCTGGCCCTCTCACAGCATTTTACTGCCAAGTGGAACAGAACAGGCTGGAATTGGACTCGAATTTGGCGGTTTGCGTCCAACAGTGGCAGGTGAGTGGCGATGTGCGAGTTCGTTTCCACCACTCAATCCTTCACCGATTTGGACCCAGGGGCTCATCGCAGTGAACTGTACGTCTCACATGTCTTAGTGCCAAGACACGTCACACTTTCACACTGCTCACTGTTTCTTCCCAAGACCCCGCACGAGCACTTGGAATCAAGCGACATGCCACAGTATCGGACGCCCTGCAACTCGCGCGGGAAAAGAACGCACCCATCCGTTTTGTCCATGTCGCAACGTATGCGCCAGGGGAGACCGAGCCAAAGCACCACGAATCCGAGCGTGTCTCGTCAGCAACCCACAAGGTTTCATTGGAGCCCTACAGAAGAGCCTCAAAGAAGGTATGCCGACGAGAAGACAAGTGAGCTGTCGTATTTCGCTCAATCGCGATTGCTTACGCGTCTGGGGATGGCTCATCGACTCAAGATCTTCCAAGTGTTCGCGAAATTTACGTCACACATCCAGAAAGCCTCCGTGGATGAAGGGTACCTGGATCTGACTGAAAATGCCAATCGCCTCATTGCAGAGGATTTGGCGGCGGGTAAGATTGATGGGGCTGAGGAAGAAGGTACGGCATGTTCATGTGTCGCGACTGATAGAAAAATGACTGACCCGACCGTCGCAACCTCAGAGGGTCCCATCGTGGAGTGGGACGACTTCTCCATTCTCGTTTCTAATAAACCCCAACCTCTCGTCACACCTCCTAACCCTTCCTCAGACTCTGAGCCATCTCCTGTCACACCGGTCGACCCGCTGCCCGCTCAACCCTCTGCGTTAGCTTCCACCTCTGAATCCTCTGACCTGCCAACCACGAACCCACCCTATGACGAGATTTCCTCTCCCCCGCCACACCCACGCACCCCATCCCCGTATCCTGAAGCACCCAACACCCGTACGGTTTCCCGAGGCTGGGGCGACCTTCAACTATGCTACGCCGCAAAAATTGCCAAGCAGATTCGAACCGCAGTTTGGGACGGTGAGTACTGTTTTTTTTTTTTGAAACACGAAACAACTTGCTACAACAAATCACTTGATTTCAAGAACTCCACTATACTTGCTCGGCCGGCATTTCCCACAACAAAATGCTTTCAAAGCTGTGTTCAGGTTTGAACAAGCCAAACAAGCAGGTGGGTTAGTGCTCCATACCAAAAGCTTTCATGATTGTTTGATATGATCTTGTGCGCATCAAGACCGTCCTTCGTGAGACACTCGTGACACAGTTCATGCGCGAGCTCCCGTTCACAAAGATTCGCATGCTTGGAGGAAAGCTTGGACACGAAGTTGAAGAGCAGGTGATGATTGCAATAGGTAGCGCGCAGTGTATTAGGAATTGCTGATCCTTGGGCTACCTTTCTTTTCAAGCTTTCAGTGGAAAAAGCCGGGGATCTCTGGTATGCTACCCTCGCAACCGTGAAAGAACTTGTGTCTGCAGCTCACTCGATCGCAGGAAGTTTCCTCTCGCTCACCTGCAGAAGTTGTTTGGGGTTCAAATGGGACTCTGGCTCCACGATATCGTTCGTGGCGTTTCGACTGAAGAGGTCAAGGAGGTTACCAAGACCAAATCCTTCATGTCAGCAAAGTCGCTTCGGCCCCCGGTGAAGGATATGTCGGAATACCGCCATTGGTTCGGTATCTTGGCCGCCGAGCTGTATGTAAGGCTTCAAGATGACTGGGAAGATAATGGGCGGTGGCCAAAGACGATGGTGGTGAGTTTCACAAAAAAAAAGCTCACTGGACGACATCGAATTCTCTTCTCATTTGCTCCAAGATTTCTTTACGGACACCACACCTCGATAAATCACGTTCTCATCCTTTCCCCCCCCGCTCCAACACCTTTACCGCCGACACCCTCGTTCACCGAGCCATGGACCTACTTAAACAAGAGGACCACAACAAAATTTTTCCTTGCTTTCGGCTTAGCATGCAGGTCACTGGCCTTCAGGGGGAGAAGGGAACGGGTGACATCACCAAGTGGATGAAGTCAGCCGAACAGGGAGATTCTGCGAGAGGCGTCCTTCCTGCACCGACAACTGTTGTACGGCCATCCCTGCCACCAGCAAAACCAAAGGGGCTCATGGCGTTCTTCAGCTCTGCCACTGATGCGCGGCCAGCCATGTCACCTTCCGGTGATGTGGACAGGAATGACGATGGGACCGCCCCATCGGACACTGAAGCAGGGAGTGCGGTCGCAGAGGAGATTCTCGAGAGTATGAGGGAGGATGAAACCGATGACGATGATGATGGTGGAAGTGGCGCTGGGACCGGCGAAGGTGGCTCGGATGCTGTGGATGTGGACGCTCTAATTCCGGAGCCTCGCAGTGTGTCTACCTACGTCTGCGATAACTGCGGCGAAACAGTACCAGAAACAAGTCGGGGAGAGCACACGGTGCGTGATTTATCCTTGTTCAAACTCAGCTCCAGTCCTACATTTGTTCATGCTCCCATTTGTTAAAAGGATTGGCATTTTGCTGTACGACTATCACACGAAGAGCGAAAGTCTTCAGTCTTGCGAGGGGGTCTCTCTCAATCATCTCCTGGAGCTATGGGTACCCGTGGCAAGCGGAAATCTTTGGGCAACCGTGGAACTCAAGGCGGGACAATACCCAAGAGAGCGAAGGGAGAAGAGAGGCCAACCGGGACACTGAAACAATTTTTTGGGACCGGAGCAAAGTGAACCGCATGAGACTTTTTAGGGTACGATATCAAATTTTGTAATTTTCATACAGCAAGACAAGGTTATGCCATCATCCCAAAACTATTTATTTGGGTGGCAAATCAGCATTCATGATGGTGGACCATGCGTCAACCAATGCATCGAGGAACGCGTCGTTATCAGCGGCGAACTCCTGAACAACCGCCTTCGCCTCTCCGTCCCAGTGCAACACCAAGTCCGACTGGAGCACAAATACGTCGGGCTTGTCCACGGCAACGTACTCGGGGCCGGCGGGACCGGTCTTGTTGGTGGGAACCCAAGACTCGGTGACCAGCAGTTTGAACAGAGTGTTGTCCACCTTGCTGGGGTCCCCGAAAGAGCCGGAGTAGCCGAGGTTCTTCTGCTGGAATGTACTGCGGGGAAGGCCGGCAAGGGCAACACCTTGGGGGACGGTAAGGCCACGGACGACCCAGTCGTCACGGACAGCAACGATGGGGTTGGCGATGTAAGTTCGGGGTGCGAGGCGGGAAACTTCCTCCAAGTTCCAGGCCGTCTTCAAGTCCACGCGTCCACCACGAAGGTGGTCGTAGAAGTCGTATCGGCCGGACGCCTGGGCGAGCGCGACGGTACCGGAAAGAACAATGAGGTCTGCGATCGAAGCACCCGGAGTAGCGTCGGCGATGGGCTTCAGAACAGAGGAGACCACGTCTCCGGTGCCCTTGTTGAGTGGGTAGTCGTTCTGGGGGGCGAGAAGGAAGGACGCGCCGTTGCATCCGCCAGAGTGGTCGGTGTCACGGTAGCTCGAAGCGCATTGCTTGGCAACGTTAATCAGAAGCGCGCCGACGTAAGGTTGACCGTCTGCAGTCGTGTCTGAGGGACCTAGAAGACGTGCAGACAATGGTTTGATTCTGTTTTCAAGAATTGGGAAATCCAAAAAGGCGAGCTCACCCTTCGTTGAAGCAGAGAGAACGTTCTTCACTTTGTCCGCAAGGGACCACAAATCGGCGGACTGAGCGGGTGCATCGGGAAGCGGCAACTGGAACGGCTGAGGAGGAGCGACCCAGGGTCCTTTGCACCTCCATGCGGGGCCGATGTCGCGAGAAGTGAGCTTGTACCAGGCGTGGGCGAATTCGGTCGACAGACTCGAGATGTTGGTGGCGTATTCTTGAACCAGGGCTTTGTACTTGTCCTCGCTGATCAAACCAATGTCACTGTGGTAAAGAAAGTTTGTCGTAAGGCCGTTAGAATGGTTCCGCGTTCAGTGTGACCCCGCGGTTGGGCTGAGTGCTTACCTGGTCAACATCATGATACCAGAAGGAGGAGATTTCTTTCCTGAAATGGCATTGGGTGTCCATTGCTTGTGCGCTCCAGGGCCGGTGATGATGGTCCAGTTGAAGTCCAACAGATTGCTGAAATACTGATTGGTCCAGTTTGTCGGCGCAGTTGTCCAAGGCCCTTCAAAGCCACTGCTGAAAGTGTTGCGTCCCTTGCCCTTGCTCGTTCCGTTTCCGCAGGTGCCGGGCCATGGGTTTGCAGGGTCCTCGATGGGGGAAGGGCCCGCACCAGTGGGGCACGCGCCGTGGGCCTTTCCGAAGGAGTGGCCACCTGGAGAGTTCGGTGAATGAACTTGTGATGGGTAGGCAGAAAGTAAAACACTCGTACCTCCGATTAAGGCAACAGTTTCGCGGTCGTTCATTCCCATGCGTCCGAATGAAGATCGAATGTCCGGGGTGATTCCAACGGGGTCGCCGTCAGCGAGGTGTCCCTCAGGGTTAACGTAGATCAACTAATGTGTGAGAAAATGTGAGGGCGTTTAGTCATAAGTGATGTCGTGAGAAGCGGGAGGGACGACGTACTCCAATTGTAGTAGGTCCAAGGGGGAACGAGCAGTTGCCGTTGAGAGTGCAGTTGGCAATGTCCACTTGCAATGCGGTGGGTCCTAGTTGCAGACTTGCGTCGCCATTGGCGTCGTCTGTACGTCCTCCGCAGTATCCCAGAACGGGACCACCCTAAAGTAGCGAAAGCCGGTTAGAGCGGCAACCGACAGTTCAGAATGCTTTGCTCAGCTCACCATGTGCTCGATAGCGGTAGTGCCGGCAAGGATGATCAGGTCACCCCATGAGATGGATGGGTGGCGAATTTTGAGGGGCTCCAGAACATCGAGGGCCTTGTCCAAGTTGACGTTGTCGGGCCAACCCCTTTCCGGCAAGTATCGAATACGTCCACCGTCGCAACCACCACGACCGTCAGAAGTGCGGTAGGATCCAGCGCAGTGCCAGGCAAGTCGAATCAGGAATGGTCCTGATTTCGAGCAGCATTAATACCGATGCATGAGAGCTCGCTGTGAAAACGTGGTCCCCACCGTAGTTGCCAAAGTCAGCAGGCCAGAATTCCTAACAGATGGGTTCGAACGCCAGCATTGTCGTTAGCTGATGCCTCGCCTAAACGAACGCGTTTTGCATACCTTCGAGTCAGTGAGTGCCGCCCAGATGTCGCTCTTGACAGCTTCATAGTCGACGCCTTGGTGATGAGAGTTGTTGGCGTTGGAAGTCGCGAAGAGGGCGAAGAAGCCCAGCACAGCCGATGCGGCCGCTCTTGAGAGTCGCATATCTGGGGAAATGCAGTCAGCGGGGCCTTTTATAGATCTAAAGAGATTACGGACCGAATAGCGATATGTCACCCGATGGTCCCTTGCATCCTGAGGGGTGAGTGAGGGGGGATTGTTTGATAATCCATAAGATTAGATGACCCGGCTTTTGTCACTGCTATTTCAAAACCACCGCCCTTCGTTTCATTAGCTCTTTTCGCTTGGCCGAATATCATCTGTAATAACGTAGACATTTGGCCTCTATTTCATCCGGAAAAGGAAATCTACTGACACGCCGCAACATGCCGTTACCGACAAAGACAAACACAAGTTCAGAGTACGTGGATGCCCATTCACGCGAAGATTGCTGGCAGCTTTGCTCCAAGAACCTGCAGTCGGAGAGCTTTTTTCGAAATCAAAAACAAAAGGAAACGGTGGACCTGACAACGTGCGGGGGAATATCCTGACAGGGGTAGGGAGGCGCATACCTCCCTGCAGTTTTTGTTGACGTCTCCACCTTAGATTTGTGTTCACAAGGCAAATGGTATTGCTCGTTTCCGGTCAGGGCCCGGATGCATTACTACCGTAAACGGTGAATGAATTGAATTCCAGTTTGTTCATTGTTATTAGCGGCAGCGGACCGCACACCTTGGCAGGAAAAGAAGCACGTCCTCTGAGACCCATTTAGAGATCTCCTCTCACCGCAGGTTCCCCGCAGGTTCCCCGCAGCATCCTTTACCTTATTCATCTTCTCGTTTCAAAACAGAAAGCTGATGGGTCCCAAACCATGTCTATGAATGACGCAGAGCGACAACAATCTTGCCGTTTCAAAACTGAGGCTGATGGATCATATTCTATATATCTATGATGCAGAGCGCCATTATGTACGATTTTAAATGATGACTGGTTTTTCCTCACTCCCCGCCCAGCGCCACCCGACAACAGGTTCCTGAACGCCAAGACGAGAACGAGATTGATGAGATGCGGCGCCTCACAATCTCCGGAAGGACAGTCACCACGTACCTTTGATCCCTTCCTGAAACGGTCAAGATCAACATAGCCGAGCCGCTCCGCATAGTGCACTGCTTCACTGACCACTTCGACGGTGATGAGCACGATGATAATCCACTCGAGGTTGTTGGAATGTCGCTCAGACAAATGATCTCGAAGCGTCGCGGCGAGCTCGTTCGCGTAGTCCAGTTTCTTGTTGAACACGGCAATGCGTGGCCGCACGTCCAGATTGCGCGACGCCGACTCGAAAAATTGTTCCATCCGTTCATTCGACCAGCAAAAGTCTGGCGCGTCCAGAAGCTCCGAGTGGAGGTTCACACTCCCTCTGAACACGAGCAGTTCGCCCAGCTTTGACAGCACTTCCTTCTGTCCCATGGGGAGACGACGCCCGGCGGCGAGGAACGTCGGGACGGCTCTATTTTCTTCCAAGTGACGGTCAAGCAAGTCCTCGAGCGCGGCGAGTTTAACAGAGCGCGAGAGACCCGACGAAAATGCGAGCGCCGATTGTGCGGGAGGAAGGTCTGAGCCAATGAGGATGACGTCTCCGACGAGGCCGCCGGGTCTGGTAGAGTTTTGAAAGTAGTTGAGTATGGGTGTGTGAATGTAATAAAGAAGAGAAAGAACAAAACGCACTCGTTCATATCCACCACATAATCAAACCACTCTGTCTCCACTGCGCTGTACGCATCAATTTCAGCCCCCCTCAGAATCCCCATCAGCCTTTGGTTCTCCCGCTCCGAGGCGCCCCATGTCACAAACGTTCCATTTGCAAAAATGAACGCCTCTGGCAAAGGCGGAGATTCCACGTCAGAGAATAAATGGCTATCAGCTTCGTCCGGAAAATGTTGGCGGGAGACGACAGTCGGCGGCGTTGGTGGGGGCACAGGTGACGCGAGAGAGTACCGCGCGGGGGAGTCCGAATGCCGCACGAGCGGGGTATCGTCATCGTCGTTCTCAAGACGACCAGAGTGCCGGCGACTCAAGGTGTCCTCGTGTCCTCCACTACCTGCCGTTTCTGTCGCTCTCTTCCCTGGTTTGGACTCTCCAGTTGCAACTGGAGGGAATACTACGTGGAGAACATCTTCGGTAAGGTGATCCAACACGCTGTAGCCTGATGCTTCGAGAAGGGGAAGAAGGTCGTCGAGGTCATAACGTTCCGCGGTTGCGAATGCCATCGCTCGGCGCGCCTGTCCGAACCGGTGGCAAGGTTAAAGTGGAACAGATGGAGAGTGAAAGCAAGCAAAAGTCTCCACGGTGGCGTTCCACGGTCGAGATGGATTGAACCTCGATGGCATCGCTTGGAGACCGCCTCCGTATCCCGAGCTCCCGCTTGGATCCCGCTTATCCATTGTTACAATCCACTTTTTTCGAACGCGAGCAAATTATAGAAAACTTACCTCTGGGGCGGGCGCCCCAATCAGGGCCGCCGGCGTCATGACAACGTTCTCCGATCCCACACCACGAACACCTTTCTGTTTCCCACGAGGTGCTTGGAGTTGTCGCTTCATGTCAATTTAAAGAGGCGGTCAGTTTCAACAGAAGAACGAGGGAACAGTATTGCGTAGGAGAGCTCACTTCCGCGGAGAGATCCTCCGAGAATGCGCCCCGTTGTACGGCTCCATTAGCGACTGAGCGCGCGCGAGAGACGCCCGCCAGAATCCGGTTCTTGAAGGCCTGTGGGACAGGGGGCTGCTGGGTCGGTGGTTGTCGGGGTGGAAGATTGGGGAGTGGAGTATTCGAGCGAATGTTCGACTCGACTGCTGCCGGTCGTTGCGCGCCCTTTTTCGGCGGCATCGCGAGAGTCTCGGTTGAAAACGCAGCATCGTGAATGTCCATTTGAAGTGTTTGTCGACGCTGCGACGCTGCGCGGACAGGCGATTCGTTGAAATAGCGCAGTGATTTGGATCGCCGTGCAGCTTGGCCAGTAGAGCGAATCCCGTAGATGCCGTGGAGTGCTGAGGATGCAGAGAGCATTGCGCGTGCGGTGGGAGGCGCCATTGGCAGGAGATGCGGGAATCGCTTCTTTTATTGAGTCGTGACGTGTATGCCGTGTTCTCTTTCTAACAGCCGTTTAGCCGTTGTAACCCCGACCGCAGAAGCAGAGCTTGGTTAATTGGCAAGGTATATGCTGTGTAGATTTTGACAAAATGCTATGTATGCAGCCTATTTACAAATACTTGATATGTTCAATACTTCAACTGATGTTCACGGGCACACGATTCCAAAAGACCAGAAACAACACAAATGCCAGGAGGACGACGCATTGCCGCCGTACATCCGAGCGACCACCAGTCATCCATCCCACGGCCGTTGTCGTAGCCTTGGCTACAACGTCGCTTGCCCAAATAAATATGATCGTCGTGACAAATGTATTGACGGCCGGATTGGGAACCAAGACGAGAATACCCTTAGTGTCCATTGCCATCCACACGTGGAACTGTAGTATGAATGTCTCCAGACTGCAACGGCCGATAAACCGGAAGAAAGTCGAATGTGTCTGGCGAAGGTTTGCGGAGCTGTTCCGAAGCCATATAAAGGCAAGAATCGGGGGGAGGGAAACAACAGGGTGGTAGCGGTTGTACTCAAACTTGTTCGGTACACTGTAAGAGAACAGGGCGTAGCCGAACATAGCGAGAGAAAAGCCAACCAGCGCAATGATGCGTTTAGCAGAAGGAGAGATCTGAACGCAGTATTGGGAAAGCTGTGCAAGGGAGGCTCCTTTGAGGTATGCTATGAGAATGTTTTCATCATGAGAATACACTCTCAAGTAGACTTGGAGGGGACTTACCCCATGAACACAGCATTCCCGCCCAAGTGGCCAAAAAATCCAATATCAATCGAAACTTGAAATCTTTAATGTCGAACCTCTTGCATCCAGTCACGGCTGCAAAGAGATAAACTGCACTGTCAATAATCTCTTGTTTATGAACAGCCCACCAAAACAGCGCCGCGAAAAGCACCATTTTCAGGGCGAGCAAGTGCGGTCGACCATTCCAATGTGAGAAAACGCCCATCGTCAGCCAAACGACAATAAACCATAGGCTAACAAGAGGCGAAAAGTAATACGCCAAGTAGGAGCTTTCCATTGCGGGAACCACCAAGAGTGGAAGCAGGTTCAGTCGTAGAAGCACAGAGAGGAAACGGTGCAGAGAGTAATCTGCCGTTTTGTAAAAGTAGGAGAAGTGGCCGTATCCAGTCATGAACAGATAACTTCCGACTAAGACTCGAACAGCTGTGATGTGGTGTCCAAATATTTGCTTCCGAGTAAACATTTTGCAAATCTTGATGGATCACACACCTTGATAGACCCCTGGCACGCTTGAAGCCCCCGTGTAGTGATACAGCAAAATGACAAGCTGCATCCAACCTTTCCACTCCTCCGTTTGATCTCGATTTAAGAAGGAGTCGTCTTTGCCCTTGGTCGCGGTTGCCCAGCCAGCAATTGCAAACGCTACGAGGCATGCGCAGAACGACGTCAAAGAGAACTCTTTACGCTCCTTCACGAAAAGCGTCGAGCGGTCCGACAGATAACAGGCGACCACTGCAAGGCCGAGGATGACAAACGAGGCAGCGGGAGAGTTTCGGGAGATGCGGAATGATTGTGAAGTGTGTTCAGGCGACAGATGACTGGCTAACTCCGACGTATCAGAACAAGTCATCGCGGAGCGCAAGATCTCCAACTCACTGACCCGAACCAGCAGCCAGACCGTTGGTCCCACCAAAGTCAAAATAGCCATCCATGTAGCTTGCTTCCATCCGATGAGTGGACATTTGGCGCAACATGTCGTTCGAAACGGAGGAGTCTGCTTCAGTTTAGGGTTGCAAACGCGGTTGAGGATGACGTCCAGCTCAGCATCTTGCACGTGCGCGTCGTAGTGTAAACCGTCTGAGGTGAGCTCGGCTGCTTCAGAGTACATCTTAAGGACGGAGAATGGGAGCAACACGTTGTTGAGCTGCATGGAAGAGGTAACAGCATTCTCGGGTGCGTTCTGCCGTAACCCATTCGGTGCGAAATTCTCGATTATAGCGTCGTTGAAATCCTCAACTCCAGCAGGTGTGATGGCGTGACGGGATGGGGAAAGAAGATGAGGAAGAACAGGGTGGAGAAACGACATGACCATGTATTCCGTCGCCAGGTTCTGCACTCCATTTTGCGATACGTAGTCAGCGAGTTTCTTCACTTCCCCTGACCATCTTTGAAGTGCCTGGTCCCCTGAATTTTTCAAGTCCCAGTAGCCAGCTTTGAGGAAGAGCATTGCCCCCTTTTCTGTTTCCTTGCGACTGTAGTCCCACAAAGAGCTATTCAAATAAGGGTCCCACAGCGTTTCGAGCGTGATTCCACCGTCTGGCGTTTTTAAGGATACATCGCTGTGCCTGGGTATTGCAGGGAGTTCAATTCCAATCCGAGCTACGAAGCGTTCAAATACGGCTCTTGCCGTTGAGTCTCCAGCAAAGACAACTTTTTGACCCTGGAAACAGTCCAGAATGTCCGCTGAGCGATAGTGCGTCGGAAAGCACCCAGACGTCTGCCAGAACGCATGGCTGTGGGTCAAGTTTCCAAGCCAGCGACCATCTCGCATCATAGAATCACAGCGTGACACATTAGCGCCGTCTTGAGTTACAGCATTGGTTTATGTGGAAGATCAGTGTTGGAAGTTCAATCAAGCTCACTTTCGTCGTACAAGGATCCATCAAGCAACCAGCCGAGTCCTCCAATAAAGATGGCGCACACCACTGTCCATCTCCACCAATCGAACGCTTTCGATGGAACGAGGTGATGGCGAACAGCCTCTTGCGATTTCGTTTCGCCTCTGTCTGTCGGAACGTCGACCAGAGTGTAGGCGGAGTCGTTCAACAAGTCATCGTGCTGCGAACGGGACATCTCATTGAGACGTGACACCGCCAAATTGGGTCGCGAGGTTTTGATGATCTTGAATCCCAGTTGTGCGCCGATCACCCAACGTTTTTTTCAAAATTTAGACCTCACCCTAACTAAGCTTCAAGTGCCTCAATTATTGTTGCCAGAGATACTCAAATTTTATGGGAATAGACGTTTCATGTCCTTCGCACCTTCACCTTCGCGTCCATTCCTCCCAACCCGGCTCGAACGGCGCACCCAGGCCATGTTGTCACAATTTGTTGCACCGCTTCCCGACTCACACCTTCGCAGCCGTCCAGATCCAGCGAAGCGAAAGGGATTCCTCGTTTTGATAGTAGTGATCTCACCCCGGAGCTTGTGACTTTTGTGCAGCCTGCGATTCTCAGGCGTGTCAGCGAAGGACACTTGAGGGCAACCAGGGAAAGAGTTGCGTCCGATACGCCGCTGCAGTTGGAAATGTCCAGAGTCTCAAGCTCTGGGCCTCCGACAGCGCCGAGGACAAGGTCCATGGACGAGCCGACGCCAGGGCACCAGCTAATATTGACGTGTTTCAGTGCCCGACATGCTTGTCCAACGTGCTGAAGTCCTCCAAATGTGACTCCTGCGCACCGACCAATGTCCAGCACCTGTAAATCAGGTGCAGAGGCGGCGATATATTGGAGTGCCGTGTCATCCAAATCAGGCACGCCCGCGCACCAGAATTCAGCAAGAGCCGGTGTGGAGGAAAGCATAACTACCAAAGCGTCCGAGAGTCGAACTGAAGCATGGCCCCCGAGGGGACATCCCGAAACATCCAGGATGGTCAAGTTGGGGGCACCAGCCAGCTCTAGCAATGAGCGTGGAGTGGCTCTTGTACGAGAAATCCTCAGTACTTTGAGGTGCACCCCAGATGCTGCCACAATACACTTCACTGAGACATCTGTGAGGGATTCAATGCCAGAAAGGGTGAAGGCTCGAATCGCTGGGGTCCCGGATTCCCTCTTCGCAGTCCATTTTGACAGTTCTGAGAACGCGGAGTCTGTCAGACTATTGCATTCGCTGAGGTCGAGTTCCTCAAGCTGGTGACACATGGCGAAAATCATGTTTACGCTCTTATTGTCGACACGGGGCATTTCGCGCAGGACCAAGGCGCGGAGCGATCTCATAATTTTCGGAATCGTAAGAAACGTCGACGACGACAGTCTGTGTGAGGACGCGATCCTAAGAGCCGTTACGCCGTCACACAGTTGTGCGAAAAAAGGCTCCATCCCTGGATCATCAAGTCCATGTGCACGTCCGAGGTCCAGCATACGGATGCGAGACCGTCCCCACTTGGCAACTGCTTTGAGGGCAGCGGCTCGTGGGGGCCGGAGTCCACAGGTGAAATCGACTTTGGAAAAATTGGTCCGGTCGGATGTGATAACGTTCCTGAGATGGCGAGATGACCCCGCGAGGAGGAACAGAGAGGAAAATGGGAGGTACGAAAGCACAATCCGTAGGATTTCGGGTGGAAGGAGGTGAAGGATAGGATCTCCTGGCTTGTGTCGGAGTAATTCGCATGCAGTGACAAACGGTTGCTGCGGTTGCTGGAACGACGTTTTCAGATGCCATTAGCACAATTTCGTCTCTTCAATACTCGTACCCGAGATTCCACCGTCCTCTTAGCATTTGGCTTTGGTGGTTCGGCAGTCACTATCCGTTTGTGCCCACTTTTCTCTAGAGCCGACACCATTTCCTACAATTCGAGAGTTAGCGGTGGGGTGGAAATCTCCAACAGCCAGAAGCTCACACTGTATCCTTTCGCGGCAACGTCCACCTCCTTGCACCCAATCTGCAGAATGCGAGCGGCGCCTGTGCCATTACCAGATTTGGCGAGAATAGTGGAGGTGCGGAGATAGCCCTGACAAAATCGAGTTTTTCTTCATGAGGAATCATAGTGCCAAAGTTCATACGTGGGAGCCAACAATCCGAGTGGACCAACCAGGAGTCGCGGGGATCTTCAAGCAGACATGTCAACGGCATGACTACTTACAATGGCAGACTTCGGTTCGATTTTCACCATCTTTTGGGCATCAGACAAGGCGTGATCATTTTTTCCAGTGCGAAGGTAGAGCTGGTATCGAAAATCCAGGAGGCTCGTGTTCGTTGGGTGAAGCTGGATGGCCTGTAGACAAGCAGAGTTTCACCGGCGCGTCACCCGGACAAGCTTTGGATTGCTGACCTTTGAAATCGACCGTTCAGCTCTTGCCAGGTCGTTCCGATTGAGTGCGATAGCGGCTGAACGGCGGGGCAGGGCCACCAATCAGACATATCGAGCCGACACGGATTACGACTGAGATTCTGAGAGTGAAAGCAATCGAGCGGGAACTAACCAGCGTCCTTGGCTTCTCGCCATCCTGGAAGTCCGTCGATGGGCATTTGAGAGTGTGCAGCTTCGCATTTCACCGTGCTGGCATGCAATGGCAACGCACCTTCCCCTTTTCTGATTCATACCCGTGGGACCTCACCGGCGCTTTGAGCGCATGAAGACCGTCCTTGGAATGCATTTTACAGGCTTTGCATCTATGTCAACATCAAGGCTGGGTATATCATAGACATATAATTGAATATGACAAGCTAATTATCAAACAAATCCAAAATTAGACTTTGCAAGGTCTCTGCAACAAAACTTGCGAGTGCACCCGTGCAGAAGTGCATGCAATCCCCTGCTGGTTTATCAGGTATCCTCGCGTAAAGCGGCGAAATGTCTAAGAACCGATCAAACGCACCGCGAGCGATTTCGTCCCACTCAACAAAAAATCGATAGTTGTACATCTCATCTGTTTTTGAACGTTCTCGAAACGGTTCCACTTCTAAGCGTTCATGGAATGTTCGCTCTCCGCATCCAGCAGCAGGCTGAGAGCGCCAGATGACGGGGAGTTGAGGGAATAGCTCGCGATGCTCCCGGGAAACTTGTTCCACAATCTCCAGAAAGCCTGGCGTGCCGACGCCAGCAGTTACGTGCGGGCCAGCAGAGAGAATGACCACGTCTGGGTTGCGCTTCCGAACGATATCCGTCCATGAAAGCCCACGATTAAACCACCCAAACGCTCGTCCAACCAGGGTATCAGACATCTACGGCCAGTCAACGTTGAAACCGTCTCAAAGGGAATCAAAACTGACAGAATCACCTCGTAAATGACGTTATACTGACAACCAGCCATGCCAAGATCCATCGTGATCCGGTTCATCAGCGTGGAGGCCCATTGCCCCATCGTTGAGTCCCCGATGAGAACAAGTGTTCTGTTCCCTAAAACTCTGCAGAAGAGTTCTGCGTCCCAGTCTCTCAAAGCGCAATGTTCAGGCTTAAAGCGATACAGGTCCAGCGTACTGAGAAGTCCGCATCGACATTCGTCCGCTCCAGGCAAGGGAACACCCCCGCGGTCCCCCCGGTATGTGTTTTCCTCTTCGGGATTGAACTCGCCACAAAATCCACCTGAAGTTGGAAGTAGCGATCAAGAATGCGGTAGGAAGTTCATCCCCAAAACCTTAGCGATCAAAAAGCAGAACAAGATGCTCACCTGGAGTATCTATTGAATGATCCTGCCAGCCACAGCAAGGGAGAAACACTGGCTTCGCCGTTCGCTCCCACACTCCTCTGCTATTGTTTAAACCACGGCAAAAGTTGCCCTTTTCCTCTGATATTTGGCTGTACAGTGTGTCCGTATCTTCTGCGATCGGATCTTGTCGAAAAAGGTACTGCAAATCGCATATACGTGAGCATCAAAAGGCCCATTACTGCAGTGATTGGGGCAACACACTAGCACGGCGAGGGACAAGCCTATCATCCAGGTAGCCAGCAGTGGTTTCAGCAATCGCTCTCCAAGCCATAGCGACCTCTCCTGCATCGAAAAATGAGGGCAGGGTGAAGATCTTGTGTGGTCCCTCGAGGCTGCGGTCGGAGCAGGCAACTCAAAAACCGGGAAACGATCGTTCACGAGCGGATCCCAGGAGACATGAACGTTTCCACTGAAGCCTTTGCTCTGGGATCTGTGGCTGGGAATTCCAAGTGGGATGCCTTCTTCTCTCCTCCTCTTGTCCTGATTGCGGATGTAGTTCGGGAAAACACTGGATCGAGCGCCGAGACTGCACAGCTGATTGCAGAGACCGTCATGTGGGTGCGTATTGCTTTCCTTTGTCTTGTTTGCGATGAAAACTTGATAAAACTTGCCAATCTGAATGCGGTAAATCACCTGACTCATCATTTACTTTCCAGTGCATCGTGTTTCCGGTGTTCACAGTCATCCTGGCCTATTGGTGGGACTTACTTTGTACTCGTGTAAAAGGTCGGCACTTTTGATCACGCTGTTCGTACTCAAGGCCTGGCCTTCTGTTCTTCGATTATGTTGACAAGACACACAAACCCGAGTTCATTTACAAGCGCAAAATTGTAAGCTGCCGGCTTGTTCCATTTACTCCATAATTATCTAATCGCGTTGCTCTGAAAGCAACCAAACAAGTTAGCAAGCGCCAAACTCCTTTCCCAACAATCCCTCTACGGGGAGACAATCGGCTCGTTGTACTCAATATTTGTTGTTTCTTCGCTTAAGTACAATGCTCCATTCTTTGTCTTTATGAGATGGACTTTTGGATTTCAGTTGATTGGTGGCGAAGTGCCAACCATGCTAGAACTTGCAAAAAACGTCGTTCTCGGGTTACTCCTCCTGGACGTGTGTGAGTAGAGTTCCTGCTATTCTTTTAAACTCGTACTCCCAGAGCAAGGGGAGAGCGCGGAGGACGGGGCCAAAGCAACGGACGTGGCAAAACTACGGCAGCTGACAGAACACCCCACCACTCAGTTTATTTTTTCAATCATTGGGCCTGGCATACAAATCCGACACTCTATAAATATGTACATAAATTCCGTGAGTTCCAGTGAGATCGATTATAAGCTCTCCTGTCATCTGACATTGGTTTTCTGTCACGTCTTACGAAGACCATGAATACATGGTATCGAAGTACGTTTGAACCATCGGATCACTTTATTACATCCCGCTGACCTGTTGCATAACAGCATCTACACTCACAATTATTTCAACGCTCCGGAATCGTACCTCACTTTCTTCTTCTGTTACTTTCCGCCTGCAATTCTTCTGGTGCGTTGGCGAGTTCAAAATGTCATCACCGAGTTGCAACATATGTATCCCATCCCCCATACCCAGAATATGCACCCAATGACATACTTGCTCATGATTACCACTTTCCAACTCGTAGATAATTTCTGGCACGCAGGATACTACCTGCCGTGGCTGCCCATGGTAAGATCTTTCTTTCTATTGAGACTTACCCACCTCGATAACGTTCATTTATTGGAAACCGCAGAATTGGTTCCCCTCCATATGGTCCGACCAAACCTTTCATGATTATGTGGGTTCCCCATTGCAAGATTCACTCGAGATGTCGTTTGAAGACTCTTACGGTTTCTATGTAGCACCATCGGCGGCCGGATCAAGGAGCGTATGGACTATTTATCAGGCCCCTTGATACCTTGTTCGGCACAGACCGTGGGTACGCCAAGTGGAGGGCCACTTGGTCCAAATACCCAGGGGAACATGCATCATAGTAGAAACAATATATTGTAATACTGAGCTGACCAGTCTTTCGGGGCACACAAACAGGATCGAAAGAAGTGTTTCCCCTTTCGTCCACTCCAGTTCTCGAATTAAACAAAGCTCCGTGCAGCCAAAACAGCCTATACAAAGCACGTTGCTTTTGTGCGGCCAAACAATTTGCATGGAATCACGTACCGCATTCTTTCCACCCGCCGCAATGGAGGCCTCTCTTTCCTCGTGCCGGAAGGAGGCGATACCTAAGGTTCACCCATGAAGTTGCATACGAAAGCCGAGAAGGTGAGAGAGTAATCTTTGACGCACCATAGAAAATGGCAGTGAATGAGAGGGTGAGGGCGGGCAGGATAAGGGTTGAAGCACCCCAAACAAGAGACAGCCAAATGATGACAGCCATGATGAGGTACGCGGCCGCGCTGATGAACAAACGAACATTTCCGGTATTGAGAAAAGATGCTTGTGATACAAGTAAAAGCGCAAGAACCTCACCGGAAGTACATGTTTTCGAACTTTTTGATGAAGTTGTCAAACGTGGGTGACGTGGGACAGCACTTCAGGCACAGTGGAATCTCCGCGAATAGAATGACCACGAAAAATATAAGGGCACAAATGGCGAATGGTAGCATGCTGGAGACGAACAGTTGGTACATAAACCGAGGCGACCCTTTTTTGGTCCACTCACCCCAAGAACGACATTATCCCGAACAGCAAACAAACTGTGTAAAGGGAGCGTTCACTACGAGGCGATGGTTTGGGGGCAAACGCGATAATGCTCACATAGACCAGAGAGCAGCGCGGACCACTGTGGAGTTTTCCATTTCGAGTCACGCCATCGGATTCGTCAAATACGAGCGATGAGATTAGTACCAGTTTGCACGTGTGTGTTTAAGCGCTGGGATCTCATGGGTAGCCAACGCGACCACACGATTGCCACACCACGATGGTTTCAGCGGCCCCCAGCGCCGGAAGCGCGCTCGAGCAGTCCACACGCTGTGCATCGCAGTTCCTCAAGTAGGGTTCCGCTGGTTCGCATCAAACAGACGTCTCCGCGTAACCCAATTCAACCGACAAGGCAAGGGCAGAGTCGCCATCAGTAGATGTGAGCCATCACGCACCTGGGCGTAAATGCCCGCCTTACCACTTTTCAGCTCGTCAATGAGAGTCTCCAGGAAGCTCATCGCGTCGTATTACGGGTGGATGGGATTGAATGTGGAATGGGTCGATTCCAAGAATCGGTTGTACCAGCTTGAGGCGTCTTCAGTACTTGCACCGGTTCAAATTTAACCCTTTGCTCACGTTAGAAGAAATAGAGGGACTACATTATTGTTATACTTTCTAAATGTACGAGCTCCCTCTGTGGAAAATAGTAATCCGGTGCCAAGTTTATACTCCAGTTCCTCCGGTAAGACCGGATGTCACACGGTCTTCTTTCCTCACCCAAGCGACAGCTGCGAAAATGATGTGAGTCGAGAACACAACGGGGGTGCTACGAGAGAAACTTACTGTAGAGAAGCGTGACTGTAAACGGAAAGACAAAAGAGTTCAGCGGTAGTTGACACAATCAACCCCTATCATATACATGTCGACTCACCAACAGTGAGGGTGATGGCCGGAAGGATCAACCACGACCTGCCCATGAGCAGCGACAGCCACATGAGCACCGTCATGACAGCGTACAAGAGGATACGGTACATAATGTTGTCGAGGACTTGCTTGACAAAGTTGTCGAAGCGGTCCGACGTGGGGCAGCACTGTGTAGCGGTGCAGGTGATGAGGGCAGTGCATGGGGACACAATGCGCACCGTTGGGAAACTGACCTTAATACAGAACGGTATTTCACAGAAGAAAATGATGACCGCCTCGATGAGAGCGATGAGGGCGAAGGGGAGGATCCTAACAACCAAACCTTCTAAGTTCACACATTTTGTGGGATCTCCACCCGCGCTCGTTCGTTTGCCTCACCCCAAAAAAGTCACTATTCCCAGAATTACAAGCACTAAGGCGAAGTACGCAGAGAGTCAGCTGAGTCGACCACAACGCAACCACGGAAGAACCCACAGATGGCTGATATCAAGGCACCCCTTCAAAGTGGCACACGGAAGAGGGCGAGACCATGATTGAGTGGGTAAGTGGAACGCAATCGGGTAGATTGGGTTGTGGGAAACGAAAGGATGGGGAGGAAACCAAAGACGATTACTACGGGTCCAAGCAGCGATTCCAAGGTCGTCGCTGCCGGATCTACCATTGCGCGTAGAGAGACGCCTTTCCTGAGAGAATCTCTTCCACGAAGCCCATTGGAGTGTAAGAGCCGAGAAGTTGTGTCCCAAGCTTTGGTCAAAATAATGTTGGCTGGTGTTTGTCACAAAAGTAGACTCTATTTATCATCACATCCAAAACATCCAACATCGTTCCGCCCTCTACGCCCACACCACCCACACACCACTCCTCAAATCCACCCGTCGCTCGAAGGCGACGTATCCGTGACCTCCGCCAACACGTCCTCGAACGACGCCTCCACGTTTCGAGCCGTGGGAACGCCCCAACCGAGCGGGATGGTGTGGTCCGCACCTCCAACCATGTGTGTGAGGGTAGCGCTCGGTAGCGTGGCCGCTTGGTCTGCCGGGACGAGGGTTTCGACATGGCTGTGTGTACAGTCATTCGTTGTTGGTCTCATATATATGCGTGTACCTTCCACAAGAGCAGAGCACCCACCTGCACATACCCTCCAATCCCGCCGCGAATACTTTCATGTCCAGCCACACTTTGCCGCTCATCCGCAGCGCGGCCAGACACACCGTTGCGCGTCTGATGCACTCGCGTGCGGAGATGCGGCCTGGGTCGGGACTCGGGCACGTCGCCATGGCCAGGTGGATCATGCCGATGAAGAAACAGCCCCACTGTGGGATAGTACGTGGTGTGAAGGCTTAACCAGCACGAACCATGCATCCGCCACTCGAACTCACATCCACAACTGGAAACCCAAGGTCCAACCAGCCTCCATACTCTCTATCGCCCATCCCGCCCGTAACGCTCATCACATGCTCCAAAAGCGCCACAAAGTCGCCGCCCTTGCGCTCGCACGTTGCGCCGCTGTCGGACCTCACCCACCGCGCCAGGGCCTCTTTATCCTTACCAGACGCCTGCTTGGGGGACATCCCCATGACGCGCTCGATGCTCGCCCGGACGGGCAAGTGCAGCAACACCCACGACAGGGCAAGGAGAAGGTGCTTCCACGTCCCCCCGAACCCCTCGCCGAACCCGGCCCGCGGGGCGTCCAGGGCGAGGAGAGATACCTCGAGGATGGATAGCTTGGACTCGATGCACTGGATGCGCTGCGCGCGCTGGTCGGGCGTGTCCGGCATGGACAGGTCCGCGTGCGCGTGCCCGCACAGGTGCAGGAGGTAGAACTGGTACAGCGTCACGGACGACCAGTCGTCGAGGTCGGGGAGCGGGGATTCGATGAGGGTGCGGAATGTGGGGCGTGCGGGTGGTGCAGGCGGCGGGCCGGTGGAGGAGTCGGTGTGTGGCGCCTTGTCGTACACGTGGATGGGTTGCATGATGCGGAGGTCGGCGCACTGAGAGGGTGGGGGCAAATGGAAGAAGAGAAGGAAGGGGGAGAAAAGAAGAGAAAAGGGTATGCTGGGTGACGTGTGACGAAGGGACAACCAAACAGAAAAAGACTCACCTCGTGCGCAAACACAATTGGCGGGATCCCTGCGAGGATGGGAATGGAAACGCCCAGGAGGAATATGGCCCACCACTGTGGTAGTGGTGGAAAAAAAAGTGGTTCTCACAGTCAAAGCGACGCCAACACTCAACCCCCACAGCCGAGCGCAGCACAACGCACCGTCCGCCTCCTCATCTCATCGACCCTCCAATCCCCGTTGGAATCCCTCCGATTCCTGCCACCTTCACCTTCCCCATCCACATCCCCATCCTCTGGATCCTCATTGATACCCATCTCCCTCGCGACCTGCACAATAAGCGCCATCCACCTCACGACGACATCCACCGCATGCTGGCCCTCGCCCGTTGACGCGAACACGAACACGAACAGCATGGCCTGCAGCGCGCCCAGCGAGGCACGGCCTCCGCCGGCGAGGTAGGGCACGACGACGCGTTTGGCGCGCTCGTAGCAGGCTACTTGGTGAGACTGGGGACAGGACCAGGACGGGAGGAACCGTGATGAGGCGGCTTGGAGCGCGAGGAGGACCATAGGGTCGGAGAGGAGGGGGGGGTAGGTTGAGGGGAAGAGGAATATGAAGGGGTGGATGTGTTTGAAGTGGAGCAGGACGAGGCGGTTGAGGATTGTGGGTGGTGGGAGGGGTGGGAGGTCTGAGAGGGGGTCCAGTGGGGGCGGTATGGACGTGATGTGGGTGGGGTGTGTGGGAGAAGGTGGGAGAGATGAGGCGGCGAAGTGGATGATGGGGAGGGTGGTGGTGGAGGTGGATGAGGAGGTGGATGGTGGTGATGGGAATAGGTCATCTTCGGGTTGGGTAATGGTGAGGGTGTGGGATGAGTCTTGGTGGAGCAAGGATTGGAATTGCTCTTCTTGTGTGACGGTGGTTGATGACATTTCGTTTGAGAATAAATTGAATGATTCATCTGGCGCCACAAAGTTGTAAGCAGTCTCTGGTGGTGTGAAGAGACTCTGCTGGAATTCGTTGAACACAACGCCGTCCACATTCTGGCCCCACACATCACTCCCAACCACATCCGACAGTCCCGACAATTCCCCGACATCCGCGCCCAGCAACTGGTCCAGATCGACATCCTGTTGTTGGGGTCCGTCGCCGATGTGCTGGTGAGCCGTCTCCGTGACGACACCTGCAGGCACTCCCGAGTTCCCATCGACGACCACAATGCTGATGGATTGTTGCTGTGGGTTCTTTGCGTGCTCGAGGACTTCGGCAAGCTGTTCTCGGATGACGCGGAGTGGGTTGGGCGTGCCCTTGGCGGGGCCACGCTGGGATGGAAAGGGGGAAAAGTGAGATGAGGTGAAGAACGTGAGGAGGGGAAAAAGCAGGACACTAACGACTTTGCGCTCCTTTGTCCATACGCATTGACGTTTTCGCGATGAGCACTGTCCGCATGAGGGCACTACGCCGTCGCACTTGATCTTGCGCGCTGCAAAACGAAACGGACATGTGGTATCACGCGGATCGCAGTGGTGAGGGAGAGAGAGATGTAGCGCTGATAAGGAAATGGAAATGAAGCAACACTAATCACCGATGCAGAAGTCGCAGGCTGCAGTGACGCGGGATCTCTTCCGGTGGACGGGGGAAGACATGTGAGGCTTGGCCAGCTGCCAGTCAGTCCACAGCAGACCTGGGGCTCTTAGTGTGGTCCAGCCAACGTTGCTGCTCTGGCGGTTCTTCCGTTCCGTCCTGTTGCGACGTGGCCGCAGCGAGGGATCACTTACCTCTTTCTTGTTATTTCTGGTATTTTCCCCCTTTATGGTCATCAACACACTGTTCCGGCACTTGGTGCGCGTGTAGTGCTTTATCGCAGCTGAACTTTGTCAGATCGCAGGTCTTCTTGTGGGTAAAATTGTCTTGCATTTGTTGAAAGCAAGGAGTAGAATTGATATGGTAGTAGCAACTATCAATACACTGCATATATATACACCTCCCAAGTACATTCTCTGGTCGGTATCAAAAGTTCAATCAGGTACTAAAATCCGCTCACGTCAAAACAAGTCCACGGTAGGCAAAGTTCCACAGGTATGCACAAGTCCCCGCCCCCGCGCCCCCCGCACGACCCCAAAGCAACATCGTCAGGATGACGTGCTCGACACCCTCGCCGCATTGTAGAAATTCAGTCCAATCACAAACACCAACGTCACCGCCAACACCGACAAACACGCGATCGCAGCAACACGTTCCGACACGGGAAACCAATCCGGGACAGTCCGGAAATTGGACGAATTGAACGTCTCCACAACAACGGGTGGGTTCAGTGTTCGCAGCGTCGACGTGTGGGGGTTACGCCGACTCGGGGGGTCCCAGTTCACGTCCTCGGGGGCGATCATGGAGCGTTGCAGGGAGGGAAATTCCGGCTGGTCAGCGTCAGTCGCGGCGAAAGGAGGTTTTCGATCGTAAGATATCGTATCGGACGCCGCGCTGCTGTTGATGGAAGACGTGGGTGACGACGGCTCGACGAGACTCAATGGGCGAGGCTGCAGCGTTTCGCGACCCGGCGCTCCTGTATCGTCTGATGGCTGCGCCCCCGCTGCGACGCGCTCAGGAGCAGGTGTCGCCGGGTGAATCACGAGAACCGGGACTTTGGGTGTCGAAAGCGTTGGCGTGGCAATGATGGAGGACGGTGTGGGAAGAATCGATGGCATTCCGTCGTCATACCGCTCCCCCCCTCGTTCAGGCTCCTCCTCAAGCAGACCCAGCATGGACTTTCGTGCCTCCTTTGATGATCTGCTCACCAAGCTTCCCATCCGCGTTTGCAGAGCGTGGATCGGGCTTTGTGAGCGCCGCTTTCGCCCCGTGACAGAGATGGGCATGTTGGGCGTCGTGGCACCGTCGTTCGCACCTGGCGTCATATCGAAGTACGACGATTGCCCGTCCGACCGGGACACACTCGAGGGCGTGCGGTCAAGAGACGGAGCGTATCCGCTCTCAGACCCCGAGTGCGTGTCCATGGTCAGGCTTCCGTGGTTGCCAAAGTAATCCGACGGTCTGCGTTTTTTGATTGAAGTCCTATTGATCCCAAATAGCGAGCCGCCTGTCGCAGAAAACACTCTTGCTCCATCCAATTCAAGTTGTATATTGCGAGATATAGTCCGGGTGATGGCAATGGGATTGGCAATGTCCATGAGCTGACGAGTGATCGACTGCCCTTGCGGTTCCTCCTTCTCGTCCATAATCGTCGGCGCGCTTCGCATCGGCAACTGAATTGACATGAAACCAGCCGTATCGGTGGCACTCCTGTACACCCGATTGAGCGTGGAGTCCTCGATCTTGCTGAGGTTCTCCGGGAGTGCCCCGTCCGACGGCTTTTTCGATTTGTGCATTTGAGACCTACGAACCCCTTTGTCTGAGCGAAAGGAGTCGTACGAAACACCAGATGCATTCCGTGAGAGCGGCCGCAATCCAATGCGCTCGAGGGTCAGTCTGCCACTGCTGGTCGGTGCTGTAAGGATAATCCGTGAGTTGCCCGGGGCACTTTCCTCGTCCGTTTCGACCTCAATGTTATCTCCGTCGAAATCATCTCCGTCTGCGAGGGGATCGTTCACCTCCAATTCAACTCCGTCCAATGTAAGTGTAGCAGTGGTTCCAGGAACTTCCAGAACTCCAGTGTCCAAACTCAAGCTTCGCAGCGATACTCCTTCTGGGGCTTGGACGGATAGGAGGCTGCTGGGCGATCTTGTCATGGTCGGGCGCATGGGAGGGGACTGATCCGACGTGGAGCGAGCGGACGGCTGGCGGAGGAGCTTCAAGTCAGGTTTGAGGTGAGAGCCATACATGGTTGGACGGATCTGCGGTGTAGGTGGCAAGGAAAATGATGCAGAAGGTGGGACGCTCGGAAGTTCGTTTTGCTCAGCGTCATCTGAGGTCACAATGAATGTGGGGACCTGAACTTTGTCCTCAGATGTGCTCAATGACAGGGCACTTGAGTTTTCTCGTTTAATCTTAGCTCGATCGTATCCCACAAAAGACTTTTCCGGAGACCCTGGTCTGAGGATCGAGCTGCCCGAGCCGAATGAATCTTGGAGGGTGGTCCTCGTATTGTGCTCCGAGGAATTCCAGAATCCACCAAGTCCAAAACGACCGGTGAACGAGTCAATCGCAGAGGAAAGAATCGCTATGGCTCCTGCTGTATGGGTAGAAGGTGGAGCAGGATTCCGGCCTGCTGCACCCGCATCCCCTGCAGCCTTCAAAGCTTTCCTTTCCAAATGCTTCTTGACAGCTTGCGACTCCGGATGTATCTGTGCCAAGAGCTCTTTTTGATGGTCCGTCAGGCACGCTTGCTTCTTCTGTCGCCATTCTTCGCGGAAGCGCTGGGAGCGAAGATATATGATGATGGGGAAGACAAAATTTGCAAGAGACGTTGTGAATAGGGATGACCAAGAGACAAACGTATTCAGGGAGCCTCCCGTCTGAAAGGGTATGGCGACGAGGAAGGGGACGATCGAAGACAGGAAAGTTGCGAGGCCTACAAACGGAGCGGGGGCATGGTGATGTCCAACAACGCGCCGTTACCGTTCGTAAAACAAAAATCTCACGTTTTCCACAGACATTGTTCTGAACCAGGTTCTCATGCACGATGATGATGAAAATCGGAATCGAGGTCACTAAAGTGACCAGGGGGAAAGCATATACCGTCGCCCGAGCGACATACAGCCATCGCCGAAAGTGCACAGACACGTCTGCTGCTGCGACAAAGGCATTGATAGCCGAGAGGAGGTTCCCGTCGAACGATAGCGGCAGGGTTGCCGCACCTTACCAAACGAGAAGAAAAAGTGGTTGAAAACGTGTTGAGGCTCGCCGAGACGGGTGCCAAAACCACATACCGAGAACTCCGAGAATGACGTATAGTACTGAAGAATATATGCTGCTCCACCATAGGGTGCTCGGAATGTCCACCCTGGGTGACCTCACGTTGACCCACGACGGGACCGTTGTCACGAATGCGAGGTTGAAAAGAATCGTCCCTACAACCATAGACAACGCCTGAAAGTCAGAAGTCACAGTCGGAACCGAGGGAAGCGATGAATTTTCCTCGAGAGTGGGGTCACCAAGAACGAGTCCAAACGTCGCCACCCAAATCACGAAAATGACGATGGTAAGGAGCGTCGATATGAACTGCGCAAATATGTTATCGGCGAGCTTGATCATTCCGAGAGGGATGATCATGACGACGGTGACCTGATCAGGAAGAATATGAATGGGAGCATGCGAGGAAAGACATGTTCACGTTCAAGCTCACAATCAGCCCTATCGTAAACAGCATGAAAGTGCTCCCAAATGGAGAGCTTGTACCGGTCGACTGAGTGGCGCATATTCCAAGCACCGACGTTGCGCCAGAACCACTCATTGTGGCGTTCGCCGCATTCCAGCCTCCAGTCCCCACCGCGACACCGCACGTTCGTCCAGCTATCGCGATCACTCTGGTTTGACATGGGCAAACACTTGATGGAAGCGCCAGGCTTTGTCCGGGGAAGGTCAAAACTCACAAATTGTCCATTGTCTGTGCCGATATGACTATGCTGGAGACATTCGTCAGCTGAAGAGCAAGATAGAGTATAAATTGGCCAAAGAGGTGTGTTTTCTTCCCGAAGAAGAAGTTCAAAAGGGTCGAAAACTCCACAACGCCTTTGAAGCGACGGTTCCCGGGAATCGTCTGCATCGCCTCCACGATGAACAGAGATGACAAAACGGAGAGAGGTGTGTAGATGAGCAGCGCAAGCGTCGGGAGGAGCCATCCAGCTTTCTGCGCCAGCCAAGCAAGGATGCGGCATGAATTGCAGGGTTTTCGTAATGAAGGATCAAGAGAGCCGAACCTGGTAAAGCACAGGAATCGACACCAGTCCCGGCCCAAGCATATTATTTGTCATGAGGGAAAATGATCCCAGAATGCCCCTAGAGACGGTAATCGTTGAGCTCCTTGGGGTCAACCCACACACCCCACATCAGACCACCCACACTGTCTTCACCCGCAACATAGCGCTCCATGAATCTGTCCTCTTGAGCTGCACAAACCGAACCTGGTTGTCGCCTGTCGCCGGCCCAGCGACCGTGTCCCGTCGATCAAGCCCTCCCCAGTTCTCATTCGTGGTGGATCGCATTAGCTCTTTCCTGGGCAGAGGCGACAAGGGCGCCACTGACGCCTGCGAGCCCATTCTCGCAACCGCGGGGAGCCGCTGGGGGGATGATGGGGTGTCTGGGGGTTTCTTTGGGTCCCTCATCCGAGTTTAGGGTCCTGGTGGGGGGGGGGGGGGGATTCTCTTCATTGGTGCACTCATGTACATACTTCCACAAAATGTGGAAATCTTTCGCTGCTTTTTTCTTTGCGTACGCACTGCTATCTACCAATTTAGACACTGTTACCAGACTTACATGTAATTTCTATTGATCCACACTCTTCAGATCTGTGGTCACCCCTTTCCTGAATTCGGTCCCATTTGTGCCGAAACTCTCTCCCACACTTCCGCGTTATGGAGCCATTCCTCATCAACAACGCCCACTCCTTGCTCGCAGCGTCCTCCGCTCTCTCGGGAAGCATTGGCGCTGGAATCGGCCTGGGCCTGGGTGCTTTGGCTTACGTGGACGCGAAATACAATATCGGGGGAGATCTGACGAAATTCAGGTGAGCATTACTTCTCCAGTAACTGTATCGACCCATGTCCGCTCTAAACGTGTTCCGATCCACGCGCTACGGGGGATTTGGCAGTCGTGATCTTCAATTCATGCGGCAGGCGACTACCGAAATCTCGCGCAACCGCTTCCACGCTCTGTGGATGTTCCGTGAGACCGTCGCCCGCCTTCCCAACAAGGTTGCCATTCGGAACCACGATTTCCGCGAATGGTCTTACTCTGGTGCGTTTCCTCTCTTTCTTCTTGCTCCATCACCCAAACGTTCCCCTCTCATCACCTGTTTGTTTTTCCGTTTCCTCTCACCCACTCAGAACTCGACAAAGTCACAACTCGCATTGCAAACTTTCTGCTGGACCAGGGCCACACCCCAGGCGACGCCGTTGCGCTAATGTTCGAGTCGAACGCGCAGCTTTGCTTCTCAATGCTAGGAAGCCTCAAAGGCCGTTTCATAATGGTACGTTTCTCTCCGCGTGATCGAGGTGCAGCGGATGGGGGTGTGAATGGAAGGGAGGTTGAAAGGGGGATGGGGGGAGATCGTTGGCGCTCCATTATCAGGAACAGTTGCAAGGGAATCTTGAGAGCCGTTGGAAAAGGACATAAGCGAAGTCACTACGCAACACGCAAAGAGGGGAGAAAATATGCGGTGGGGTGTCAGAGCTCTCCCCACACCACGGGATACGTTATCTCATACCATGCCACCACACATTCAGGCCCCACAAAACACAAACCTCCGAGGCCAACCGCGTGAGTAACTATTTTCTGCAGCTGCCAACCCCACCATCCTCCAATCTCAAACCACCATTCCCACGCACAACAGTCCTCCACTGCATCAAAATCGCCGGCTCCCGCGCGCTCATCTTCGAGCCCACGTACATCCCTGCCATCCGGGAAATCGCGCCCCAACTGCGCGAGCTGGGGGTCAAGCTGTACTTTTGGGCGCAGAGTGAGGACAAGCCCCCCAGAGAACCTGAAGAAGTGTTGGACTTTGAAGTCGACGCAATCATTAGCGAGAGGAGGTTAGCCGAGTTGGGGCCCAGCGCGGACTCGTACAATAGGATCCATGAGATTATGCTGGCAACGCAACCTACAGATAAGGCGCTTATTATTTATACGGTAGGTGGTTGTTTCGTGTCGACCTTTTGTTGCACGGCCCACCGGGGGTCAGCTCACTCGCTCACTTTGTGAACTTCTCCAACAAACATCAAACCTGTAGAGCGGCGTAAGTAAAAACCGACAGCCACTCCATCCCAATGACCTATACTAACCCACAACACCACCCAGACAACTGGCCTCCCCAAGGGAGGGATGAGAGACCACTTCTACCTCGCGCTTCTCAAACTACCCTCGTTTCCACTCGTGTGCGTGGCCCGTGCAACGGCCGCCCCCCACTTTGGATCCCTCACTCACCTCCTGTTCACCTCCCACGTCCGCCAGGTACTTATCCCCCCTCGAAGACGACGTCCACATGGGTGCGACGCCACTGTACCACGCGCAGGCATTCGGGCCGTTCTTTGTTGTCCTATCCCGCGGAGGAACGTTTGTCCCACTCAGGAAATTCTCCGCCTCGAAGTTTTGGCAGCAGTGCATCGACTACCAAGTCACGTCTTTCTTTTATCTGGGTGAACTGTGTCGCGTGAGTCAAGTCACGGGAGAGACCGATGGGGATAGGGCGTGTGAGCTCATCAGCCAAAACTGACAAACCACCACCATGACATCCATACATTGGCACTCCATCGCAAAGTACCTCCTCGCCCAGCCCCCTCAGCCCACTGACCGCCTGCACAAAGTCCGCCGGGTAACGGGTGCCGGTCTGCGCAAAGAAATCTTCAACGAGTTCTACACCCGCTTCAACCTTGACGTCATAATGGAATTCTACGCAGCGTCGGATGGGACGAGTTTTGTCGCAAATGAATACAGAGGTGGTCTTGTTGGCGTGGGGTCGATTGGCCGAAGGGGACCCATCTTGAGGACGCTTGTGGGAAGTGAGTTACGTCGAGATTGCGCACTACGGATGCTCTCTCATCTCGTGTTGCTTTCTCAATCCGTATTGCGCTCCCAATTCGTATGAAACAGGCCCCCGAATCATCAAGGTTGATGAGTTCACTGAAGAGCCTATCCGGGATCCTAAGACAGGATTGTGTATTGAGTGCAAACCGGGAGAGCCAGGCGACTGTATTGGCACAGTAAGCGAGTCGATTTCGTTACAAAGCCAGCAACAGTCACCCAATTTGTCTTCAGTACGATTTGGAGGGACCTGGCCAGCCTACCTACAGCAACAACGCAGCCGCCACGAACAAAAAGGTACCATTTGTTCACGCATGGCACCGCACCGCTTTTTGACGTTCCCACTCGCAGCTCCTTCGCGACGTGTTCAGGAAAGGTGATGCATGGTGGCGCATGGGTGATCTCATAGTGCGCGATGTGGAAGGGTGGTACTGGTTCAGCGATCGCATTGGAGACACATTCCGGTAATTTCATCTCTCGGCCTCCGTCTTGCTGTTGCTTACTAATAAGTTTGACCCAATGCTCAGGTGGAAGGCCGAGAATGTGTCCACACAGGAAGTGGGAAACATGCTCGCAACGTGTAGGGTCATTCAGGAGGCCAACGTTTATGGTAAATTCACTCGCCGACTGAAGCAAACTGCCCGGGTCTCATGGCCACCACCACCGTTGCTCTCCCAATTCAGGAGTGCCTGTTCCTGGTAATGACGGGAATGCCGGAATGGCGGGAGTTGTTATACATGAGTCTCACAAGTCGAGACCTAACGAAGACATTATGCAGGAGCTGGGACGGCATGCCGTCAAAGTTCTTCCCCGATGTAAGTGGCATCGTGCATGGCGGATTTGGAAAGTGCTGCTTCATAATTAACTGTCCCGAAGATGCGGTGCCAATTTTCATAAGGGTATTGCCCGAGATGGAGATCACAGGAACTTTAAAACATAGGTAAGTCAGACTCACCGTCATTCAATTCAGCAATATCACTCACCACCACTGTGGGAACCTTGCACGTCACAGGAAAGTCGAGGTTTGTATCACTACCGTTTTTTGTTTGTGATCTCCGCTCCCATTTACCATCCTTGAACTTGCACGTTCAAACAGTACCGCAAGGAGGGCTTTGCCGCCGCAGACTTCTGGATGCCGCCGGGAACAGACACGTACGTCCCCATAACCACCGCCGACAAGCAAAAGCTGGCCGGAGGAACTGCGAAGCTATGAGAGCTGCGGATGGAAACGCAGAAGGGTTTTGTTCACAAAATAACCGTAGCTACAAATGTAAGCATTGCACATTCATATAAGGCATCCACAGGGCTATATCGTAATTGGGTCTTGTTATGTCCACAACATTTGATTGCACCGCTCGAATTCTATACACGTGACTTCACTAATCATAGCACAGCACTCACAAACCAAACAAGATGGGAAGCTACGTCCAAGCGATGAAAAACATATACCCATTCGAAAATACCGATCACCAAACGCTCACACCACTCTTGCGAGGCGCAGCCCTCAGCTCTCAAAGCGTCAAGATCCAAGTCACATTGGTTGTCTTCAATCCAAAACTGGCGTCCTCCATCCCTCCCTCCCTCCCTCACCGGCACCATCCGACTATGCGTGTCCACCACAATTACTCCCTCACAACCACCCACTCGCTTCCCTCCAGGGCGACCTCCCCTTCGGCGTCCTCCGATCCACTTCCGCTTCCGCTCTCCTCCGACACCCGCGAAGCTTCCAAACCCTCTCCGTCCATGTCACCCTCTCCTTCGGCGTCCCCGTCCCCTTCCACCCCGCTGCGCCAAGACCCCATGAGACCCCTTAACTTCGGAGAGGACGCATCGGACCTTGGCGTCGGCGGCCCCGAGGATGTAAAGAACGGCGACGGGGGCGTTGAGATTGTAGACAGGGAGCCAGGACGGACTGGGGAACTGGGAGATGACGCCGGAGCAAGAGGCTCGTAGGTGTCTTGAATGACAGGTATTTCAGAAGAAGAAAGAATGGAGGAGTCAGGTTTGAGTGGCGGGGAGAGGGGTGTATCGCCGGAGATGTCGGGCGTGGCAGTAGAAGCGGGTGGATGCGTGTGTGTCTCCGCGGGGACTGCAGCGAGGCCGCCATCGGGGTGGGCAGGCGCAACAACATCGTAATCAGGTCCCGTGAGACCTTCTTCCTTCTTCTCCTGCACCGAGTCCACAATCTCCTCTTCCGCTCCATCCCCATCCCCTTTCAAAAGTGCTTTCTCCACGTGCGCCTCCACTTCGGCTCCATGGACATCCACATCTCCGTGTTGCCCGCCGCCCATCACCTCCACAGCTTGCTTCACCTCGTCCACCGCCCACCGAGCCCCTCTGGCAGTTTGTTCCACCACATACTCCGCAGTTCTCTTGACCGCCTCCACGCCCCTGTCGACTGCCTGACGTCCTTCCATTGCAGCCCTCTCGGTCGCGTCCCACCCTGCATCGACGACCCTCTGGGCTCCTTCGTGGGCCTCGCGCGCGGTTCTCTCTGCGGCCTCGAAAGCGGTGCGACCAATCTCCCTCGATGATGCCACAACGCGTTGCATCGCCTCTCGCGCAACGGATGCACGTACGTGCACAATTTCAATCAGACGAGCAAGATAAGCCGAGACGGTTGACCGATTGCGGAACATTGTAATGGCCACTAAAGCCAAGAGCGCGGCGAGTAGAACGCGCGGGAGGGTCACGATCCTCGAGCGGCGGGCGGGTGGGGATGGAGATACCGTCGTGGTGAGGACACCTTGATGGGTTGGTTTCTCGATTCTTGCAGACGGGAGTGTGTCTGTAAGGATGTCTGGTGCAATATCTTTAGCCACACGAGTGGTCGGACGGGGCGATCCATTCAAGGCTGGGGCTTCGGAGAAAAGCCCTCCAGGAAGCCGCTCTGGGGGGACAGAACTTGATCCGACATTTCCGTTCGCAACGCGGGTTGCGTCAGAGGTGATAATGTCGGTAAGGTGGCCCGGGACGTTTTTCCCTGGTGTACTTGGGGAGGTGGCTGGTACCACAGGGGCAGATACCTCACCACCTATTGCATCAGTGAGAAGTCCGGCAACATCCTTTATGGGTGCAACGGATGAGCTGATGGTCTTGTTCACAGTTGCGCTCGCGTCTGGTACCACAGAACCGAGGAGTGCTCCTGGGACATCCTTGACGGTTGAACTGATCACGCCCCCGCTCGATCCTTTGGGTGAACTTGCCTCACGAGCCACGGCGTCAGTGACAAGTCCTGCTGTATTCTTTGATGGCCCTAATGTCGAGGAAGCTGTTGGAACTGACGGTGCTGCCGTGGTGATGTTGGGATTCCTTGCACGACTGGGGCTTGATTTTGGTGTCTGAGCAGCTGACGGGGAGGGTGGGAACTTTGTATTTGCTGTTTTCGGTGAAACATGAGTGGTAGGGGATGTAGATGGCTTTTGAGACAAGGACGACTGAACAGCTGGGGTTGAGGTGTAACTTTTGGTGGGAGTTTGATTGGGCGACGTGTACTTGGCACTCAGAGGAGGAGGGGCAGAATACGTCTGTCTTGGCGTTTGATTTCGAGTCTGCGTCTGCGCCTGTCTTGGCGTTTGAGTCTGTGTCTGCGTCTGCGTCTGTGCTCGTCTCTGTACGTGTGCCTGAGAGTGTATACGTGTCGCTTGCTCCGTCTGTCTGGCATTCCGCCCTGACCCCATCCTATCCATCACCACAACCAATGGTACACCTCCACTTTTGTCAAACACGCGCTTGAGAAACACTCCTCGAACTCCTTGTTCCAACTCCACTTTCCCTCTCAACAGCGCCGACCATAACCACCATAGAGTCCACCAGTCCGGGCCACGTACTCTCCCCGACCCACCGAGTGCGCCAGAGTCGTACAGAAAGCTCAGGTGTCCTGCGAGTGCGGAGACCGGGGACAACCCGGCGGGCGACATGACGGGAAACACCTCGGGATGATACGTCCACGGCATGGGCCCGTGTGTCCCTCCGACGCTGTAAAAATAAGCTACCATGGTGATTGATTCGATCGTGTCGGTTTCTTCGTATTGGATATCAGTCAACAACGGACCATGACTGTGAAACTATCATCGCATCGAGCTCTGGCGCTCGTTCTCACCTTGTTTTCTTGTCCAACGGTTTTCCAAATGTCACACCCACTCGTCTCTGATTTCCGCGCGCGTCAAATGTGGGTGTATGGTGGGTTGGAGCTCGCGCCGATCGTTTTTGGTTGCACCCTCAAACTGAACAGTACGGTTCTTCCGGATTCCATCATAATCGATGCACACGTATTGCCACGAAAGCGGTAGTACGTTATCACTAAAGAAAAATTTCGCCTTGAATTCAACAGAATAAATAAGATTCTACAAGGTGGCTTTCGAATGCTCATCCATAAAACATGTGACGACATCATCCATCCATTTCTGCAGTGCAGTCCATTGCGGAGTTTTGTCGGGCGTTCTCCCCAGACGAACGAGAACGAGGTCGAGGGATGGAACAACCACGATAAATTGACCCTCGAAGCCAGATGCCCGGAAGTATGGGACCTCCGAGTCCCGAGAAATCCACCTAATTTGTCATTATGTTCAGGTTATGCGAGATTGGAACAGGGAACAAGATGATTGAGAAACGAACCAGTGATACGAATAGTCCAAAATGTCATCAGGGTTTCCGCCAGTCCTGATCATGGCCATGTCCACCCACGATTTATCGACGAGCCGAACATTATCCCACACTCCCCCTTGCAGATAAAGCATTCCGAGTCGCGCGTAGTCTTCAGCGGTTGCGAAAACAAAACTGCTGCCAATTATCGTTCCTGATTGGTCACACACAGCATAGGCGCCCTGCGATACCCCCAATGGATCGAACAGATGCTCCCGAATGAAAGTAGGCCAAGGAAGAGGGTTTATGATTCTTGTCAAAAGACGGGCAAGGATGTTTGTGGTACCAGACGAGTATCGGAACTCTGTGCCTGTAAGAAGTGATGAGCTTGTATCGCACCTCAAAAAAAACATATTATTACCCGGCGGTTTTTGAAGGGGTTTCTCCGCTGCATATTTTCCCACGTCGGTCTTTCCCGGTCGACTAAACAACTGTGAATAACTAGATTAGCCACAAACGACAAAGGCTATGATACAAACGTACCATTTGTTGGACGTCCGACACCGAATGCTTCTCAGCATCATAATCCTCGTTAAATTCAAGCCCGGACCGCATTTGAAGCTGCAGTTCTCAGGTCACCACTTCTCTCTGCGCCTGCGCCAGCCAACCGACCATTCTCATACCAAATGCCGTATCGTTATTTCACCCCGAGGGTCGTCCATCCTTTTCCATTCTTGCACGGCGAACCGCCCATCCTCGAGTCGGAGTCGTCCCAACCCATGGTCGATTGGGGGAAGCATTTCGGCGCGCTGCACGATCCCAAAGGCAATGTGGGTGATGGACTTCGCCATGGACCAGGATACGAGAGGCCGGTCAGGGGTAATGAGGGGACCTGCAAGTGGTTCGCGTTCGCGTGTTGGCGCGATGTCTCGAGGCTTTCATTGCATTGCAATTGCATTTCTCCTCACTGTAGAACTCTGCAATGACCTTTCCTCGGTGCACAATAAACGTCGCAAGGTTGAACCCCATCTGGCCGCAGAGCATGTATTGCAGGATGGAAGGGAATCGACGAGACCGAAACGATTACAAAGCGGAAGCGACGCAATTGGAGCGATCTAGAACGCCACGAAGCGATCTGGAACCAACCTCTGTACCGCGAACCTCCTCTGGCGTCACTGGCTTCCCCCGCCCGTACTCGTACGTGGGCACGTTGTGTCTCGCATCGCGATCGAACGCTTGGAGAAGAGCCCGGAGCTTGGAGAGCTTTTCGTGCGGCAATGATGGGTCTGCGCGTGGTAGAGGCGCCATGGTACGGCAGTAGCACCCAAATGTCGGAATTGGTCGGCTGGGAATGGATCCGATGCCTGAGAGTGATTCTCCGCCCCTTATTTCCAACCAAAGACGACGTTTTCTTTCATATGAATTTTCCAATGCTACATTGCTACATAACGAAATAGTTCACGCCGCAAAATCGATGATCGTTCTGAAGTGGGCAAAGTCCCCAAAGCAACATGAATAGGTGAATGGGTGGGGTCGCACAATGGGCTTAACGAGCACAAAAACGCACCTCGCAACACCGCCCTCCTTCAGAAGCGCAAGAGCTTCGTTACATTCCTCGATTTTGATTCTGCAAGAAGGGATGCGGTGTGGACCGTTAACGAACTCGATACGAAAACAGGGTAACCCCTGCACACAAAACTTGAGAGACTCACGTTTTGGACACGAGCTCATCCAGTTTGAGTCTCTTCTGCTTGTAGAGCTCGAGCAGGCGGATCATGTCCACGCCCGGGCGCGCGCTGCCATCTGGGCGGAGGAAAGAATCGCGTCAGCACCGCCACTCCAAAGAAAAACGAGCTCTACACGTACAGTATGACCCCTTGATGCACTTTTCATCCCTCGCAATCGTGAAGATATCGATCTGAGCCCTGTGGCTTGACGGCTACGTCATCGTTGCACGTAAGGTCAGGTCAATCTCGCCATGTCGCCGTCGCTGTGCGCACAACCGAGCCCAGGAGTACGTACAGCCATTCCCACAATCACAGCCGTGCCGCCCGGCCTGATCATCTCCACGCACTGCTCCGACGTCCGTGCGGATCCGAGTGCGTCGATCGCAAAGTGCGCGCCGCCCCCGGTGAGCTTGGTGACTTCGGCGACCGCGTCGACGGTCCTGGCGTTGATGGTGTGCGTGGCGCCGAAATCGCGGGCGGCTTCGAGCTTGCTTTCGAAAACTTGGAGAGCCATGAGTAGAAAGAGGCCGGTACGTCTTTTACGCAAGAAACAGAAACTCACTGTCGACAGCGATGATCATCCCCGCGTTGTTGAGTTTGGCGCCCTGGACGCAGTTGAGGCCCACGCCGCCGCACCCGACCACCACGCACGAGGAGCCGACTTCCACTTTGGCCGTGTTGATCGCCGCGCCGACGCCGGTCTTTAGTTGTGGCAGGAGGCAGTAACAGTGAACATGAGCTCTGGGGACGATGGTAAAGGAAGATCCCGCCACACGTACCATGACACCGCATCCCACGAGCACGGCGCGGTTGAGCGGGATGGTCTTGTCGATCGGCAGGACGTTCTCCTCGCTCACGACACAGTCCGTCGCCCAGCATCCGAGCTGGCACAAGGTACAAGGGGCGAGAGGGAAAATGTTCTGAGACAATGCGAAGGGGTGCGTGCGTGTGGTGACTAAATCGCGTCTTACCGATGACATGGCGTAGCAGGGTTCACCGTCGACCCAGATGCGGTTGGTTCCGTCGAACATGGTGCCGGGGTAGCGCGGGTGGCCCTAAGCCAGCGCAGCGGGATTCGAGCACACATGTCAGGACGCTAGTGTGACTCGTCACCCGAATGAACGGGAACGGGCGGTGACCAACCTTGCACAAACTTGGCCTTCCAACTTGGCAATTGTCGCACCGTCCGCAGTTCTCCTTGAACAGAAGGATGACGTGGTCGCCGGGCTTCACCCTCGTGACGGCAGCCCCGACAGATTGGACCACGCCGGCGCCTTCGTGGCCGAGCACGATGGGGAGCTTGAAGCGGCTTCCCCAATCGCCTTCAGCAACCTGGTTTTTGTTTTTTTTAACAAAAAGAAAGGTGAAGAGGAAACATGGCATCGTAAAGTTTGAAGGGATCAAGTTGGTCCAGTATGTAGTCGATTGGCAGCGGAAAGCTTTTAACCCACGTGGAGATCAGATCCACACACTCCTGCAGAGTGGATCTTGACATGGACCTGCCGAAAACATTGGAAAACGGTTGACGATGTGAGGGGGCCGAACTCATGCCCAAGCTGACTTGACTTACCTCGAGGGGCTTCGGCTGGTCAATCTCAACGTCCTTGATCTACAACGGGGTATAAAAACAGGCGACACATGAGAGATAGGATCGGCTTGTGAACGTGATTAACTCGACGTTGTAAAGACCGAGCATAGCCATCGGGAAGAACCACATTACAGTACCAGCGGTCCTCCATCGATCGCCCGCCTAAAAAGAGCGCGACCTCGCCGACTCCTCACCTGCAGCTTCTGTTTCGCACCAAACAGGACAGCAGCGCGTGCTTTGATCCGCGGAGGTTGGGTGCCGTTTGTGGATGAAGACATGGATGCGGTGGCGCAGGTTGTGGGAGAATGTGTTTAGGGAGATGCGACGGGATGCAGCGAATTGAAGCGATGAGTGGATGTGCTGTGATGCACGAGTGTCGGATTCTTCACGGGCCGTGCCGTGGAACCAAAAACTCTTAACTCACATACTACACGTCGGAACCAAATACACTTTAGTTCCCCACACTCTGCCTGAAACAAGTTCCGGCAGCTAACGATCTTAACGACTGACAATTACATTGATATACTTTTTAGTAGAACTACACGCCATTCATGCCCCGACCCAATGCATTGTTGCAGGTGTCTACAACTAGAACGCAAAGGGCCTTATCCTTTCCCTTTCCCCCTCCTCTGGCTTCCCCTCATTGGGCTTATCCACAAACTCCGGGTACAGATAAAACGCCAAATCTTTTCCCTCCCGCTGCTTCAAACTCCACCCGTCGCCAAGCCATGCGAGCCGATTGACCCTTTTCCCACCGTCTTCCCCAACATACTCGTAATCATAGTCTTCCCAGCGAGTACTCCGCAGCGACTCAATGCAATGCAGCGTACTCCCAGGCCACAGACCCGTCACTTGCCCCTTCCCGTTCTTGTACCAACTCCGGCAGCCGTCAAGGTACACTGTCCCCTTGAAATATTCATCCACGTACTCGGTGAAGTCGCGCACCCGATCCGCGTTCGGCGCCATGCTCCTAATATTGTCCCTTTGGATCTTGCGCACACACCGCACAATGTAATCCCCCGCGCTCTCGATCATCATAGTCAGGCTGCCTGTCCCAATCGCGCTGTTCGGGCCCAGCATCATAAACATGTTGGGGAACCCGTCGGTGGTCACACCCAGGTACGACGTGGCGCGTTCAGACCAGTGGTCCACCAGCGTGCGCCCTCCAGAGCCCACGACGGGGAAGGGCGGCGGTGCCGAAACATGGAACCCCGTAGCGCACACCAAGACATCCAACTCGTGCAACGTTCCGTCCTTTGTGACCACCCCTCGCGGATCGACTTTCGCAATCTCCTGCGTCACAAACGTCACATTAGGTTGCGTCAGTGCCTCGAGGTACCCGGGCCCTGGGGTGAGACGGCGGCACCCAGGGGAGAAGCTTGGGACGAGGAACTCGGCAATGTCCGGGCGCGACGCAAGCCGCGCGCGCATGCTCTCCCCAAAGAACTGCTTCGCTCCCAAATTAAACTCCGTCCCCAAGATCGTGAACGCATGGATCGAATTCCCGTCCTCCTCAATCGCCAAGCGGAACTTGTAGTACGCCTCCGGGTCCGACCGGAACTTGGCCTTCATGTCCTCCGGGATGTCCGTCCCCGTGAACCCCAGCGTATCCCACATGGCCTGCCCGAACGGCGGCGATATCCACGTCTTGCTGCGCACAAAGCATGAGAGGTTGACGCCGGGCAGCTTTTGCAGCTGCGGCACGATCTGGATTGAGCTGCTGCCAGACCCAATCACACCGACGCGCTTGTTGGTGAAGTCATACCTTGCGTGAATTGAATGGAGTCGTCAACAACATGCACAAGCATCCTAAGGAAAGGAAGGCAGCAGTCGGGACACTCACTGTGAATTCCACGCTGCGGAGTGCATTGTCTCTCCCTGGAAGCTGTCAAGCCCCTCGATCTCAGGCCACGCTATGGCGTTCAAGGCACCCCTCGCGCTCACAAGCACTTCCGCTCTATCCTCTTCCACCGACCCCGTTGCCACATCCCGCACCTTGACCACCCACTCGCCCTTTGGCGCGTCCCAATTGCACCCCACCACGCTCTTCCCGAGCTTGATGAACCGATATGCCCCAAATTTGGCCGCCGTCCGCGAAAGATACGCCTGGATCTCCTGCGCGGGGGCGTACAGCGCGCTCCACTCCACGTTGGGCTCGAAGCTGTACTGGTACGAGTGGCTCGGGATGTCGCACGCACACCCGGGGTACCTGTTCTCCCACCACGTTCCGCCCAGCCCGTTGTTTTTCTCGTATATCGTTAGCGCGACGTTACGCAGCCGTTGTGGGATCCTGATGCCCATGTAGATCCCCGAGTAGCCGGAGCCGATCACGATCACGCGAAGGGGGCGGTGGTTTTCAACGGGGTGCGTGGGGAGCGTGAAGGGGGCACGTGTCCCGTCAGTCTGGGGCGACGTTTCGGTGCCACGAGAGTGAGTGGTGTGTTCCCGTGGTGTCGACATCGTTGTTCGTCAAGGCGAAGGGGCTGGATTGGGACGATGATGGCACGTTTGGGAGTTGCGATACAATCGACCACTTCTTCACCTTTTGATGATGATCTGCCAACGAGACTGCCTCGATCTGTACCATGACTCCTTTCCTCGGCCCGATTCCATCCGAGTGGTGGGAGACAGGGAATCATTCACCGTCCGGTATTTCGGTTGTTTCTCCCCCATTTTCGATTTGTATTTCCCTCGATATTCTACCAGAAAAAGATGAAAGCAAAAACTTCTGCGACGACTCTTCGACTCTTTGACTCACGACTCCTCGAATCTAGTTGAATGCATTTCCACAATTTCCTCCCTCACATACCTCCTCCCACTTCCCCTTTAAAACCACGAAATCCGTGCAACAAGAGGCCATGGGAAAGTAGGGTAAGACATGTTTTGCTGTCCGCTTTGGATGAACATGCACGCCAAGTCAGTAGGCGACCACCTTTCACGAGAGATCAAGCCGCAGTAGCGAGGGAGTTTCGCTTGGTTTCCTCAAAGTATAAGTTCACTCGCACCTCTTGTTTCATTGCTCTCGTATGTACATTTCTACTCAATATATTTATTACAAACACGCCCGCGGTACTGTGACGCAATGCCCAATCTCGCGTCTTCTTCTTCAGTGCGAAGCGGTGATAAAAGTGGAGACACCGAACGTTAGGTTCCGTTGACAACAATGAGGCAAGGCACTCACAAATGCCCCGTTGGGCGAGCACTAAGTTGGTACGCCAGGGCGCACGGCGGACCTGGGCCATCCCTGCGAACGCAAAATGGCTCGAGAAATTGCCTCGTCGCATAAAACTTCAGCGACTTACCAAGAGTTTGGGATGCGAGCATCGCCCCGTTGGTTTTGTGTTTGACAGGCCCTCATGTGGGAGAAAGAAGAGAGGAGGGGGAGTCCACCCCATCACGCGTGTAAGAAAAGCAAAGAGTTTCAGTAGACTCCCCTGGAACTGATAGAGCATCACATACCATACGAGACCAAAAAGAGCGATGATGCACTTGATGGGACGAGGTGGAGGATATCGTTCGTGGGGCTACACCCCGTCAACATGGTAGTGTATTATTGATGGGACGGGGTGGAGCAAATCGTTCCTGGGACTCCACCCCGTCAAACTTGGTAGTGACTTGTTGATGGACGGAGTGGAGTAAATCGTTGGTGGGACTCCACCCCGTCAAATGTGGTGGTTTGTTGCGGCTACAGGTGAACTAATGGATAGTTTTTAGTGCGATGCATCGTCAGTTACGACAGAAGCTCAAAAAGCATTGAACAAGACCACTGACGATAACCAAAGTTATGAGCACCGAAAACGTTATGAGCGCAGCTTTTGCTTTGACACCAGAACCCACCAACACGGAAAGCGGTGCGTGGCGGAGAGGAAGGAGTGAGGAGTTGGGAGTTGGGAATAGAGTGTGGAAGAGGAAGGCGGAGCGAGGCGGAGTGGGAGGAGTTGGGAGTTGGGAGTTGGGAATGGAGTGTGGAAGAGGAAGGCGGAGCGAGGTGGAAAGGGAGGAGGAGGGAATTAGAAATGGAGGTAGGAAATGGAAGGCGGAGAGGAGGTGGGAAGACGGAAGGGAAGCCGACCACCAACTGCCTGATAAGTAAAGCAACGTCAGAAACGAATACTTGGCAGAAGACATCAGATTTCTCACCATCGAGTTGAATGACATAACGTTTTTGAACTTGATGGTGTGCAGTAAAATACCGTACTTGTTGGACGGGATAGGATCGTAGTGAGGTGCCTGGAGTTGAGACCTCACCCCGTCAATCTGCTCTCACATGCCACGGGATGGAGTATCAGGGATGGTCCACCACACCACCGCCAACAGCCACTGTTTGAGCAAGAAAATCAGTCAGATGGGAACAAAGATCAAGGGAGGCGTGACCCACAGCAGTCAGTCGGAGAGAGCTTGCACATGCTCGGGAAAGCTGCACAACCATTCCTTCGCATGCAGCATCTCCTTGGTCCGTGGTTGGCTGACCATGCTGGCGATGGTACACTTACTGAGCTGAGAGGTCAAGAGCTGAGGGATCAAGACAGAAATCGATTTGATGTGCGAAGAGCGAAAGAGGAAAGCACTCAAATCCGTGATCACCCAGTCTAAAAACCACATCAGTTTTTCGAACTTAATCCCGCTCAACGTCCCAGAGGAACGATCTTGGTGACTTGTCGCGCCAGACGCTCATCAGCGTCTGGCGCGTTTTGCGTTTTGCTTTTGGCTCCCCCCGTTTCCGCCCGCTCCTCGTCGTCCGCCAAGGTTTGCGCTGAGGACGCGCTGGCAGGGCTACCATGGTCAGTGGCCTTGCCCTTGGCCTTTTCGCGATGCGACTTGATAACAATGCAAGCGGCCGGGACGACAAGTCGGACTCAGAAGGAGCGGTACGGATGGTGCGGGGAGGGCGAGTTGTTGGGTAGTGGATGGAGGTGAGAAGGAGGCGGGAGCGGAGGGGAGGATGTGCGAAGTCGTGGACAGAGGCGGGAAGGATGGGAGTGGAAGGACGGGGACGGGGACGACTGCGGGGGCTGGAAGGTATTCCCCCACACCAGCAGACGAAAGCTGGCTCGGGCCGGCAACTAGCTGCGGCGGGGGGGGGAGAAGACACCGCCACTGGGGATGGAGGAGCGGACGCCACGGGCGCCACTGAATCGTGTGGCTACGAATTTCATTCAACAGAACGAGAAAACAACCTTCAGTCGATTCAAGACGGTAATATGCTCACCTGTTGGTTCATCGCGACCCCTCTCAAGGGCCATTGAGACACGGGCGCCACAGGTGCTGGGGCTGCAGATGACACAGCCGACCACGCGAGACCGGGACGTGCATTGGCACGTGGGGATACACGGTGGAGGGTGCCAGTGGAGGAAAGACGGGACCAGGGAGGACGGACGCAAAGAGGGGAGCACGCGCCGTGGGCGCCATGTTGGTGAGGCGGTATGTGTACTCAGCCTGCGAAGGGGAACAGAGGTCACTTTCCAAATCATGTCGAGCAAAATCCTGAACAGAAGCTTAACGTACCCGCAGCTGTTCGTGTTGCCACTGCAGGAAGCGGACTTCCTGCCGAACTCGTTCCAGCTCCTGATGCTTCCGTTGCATCAGGTCTGCCTGGGACGCAACTTGCCGCCGGAGGCCCAGTATCATGTTCTCCAACGACCGCTTCTCATTGATCATACGCTGGATGATGAGATTGCGGGCAATCAGATCCTCCTGCAATTGCTTGAACTGTGCGCCGGCATCCTTGGAGTTCTTCCCCAATTGAGCGGACATCTGAGCATGCAAGAGGAGAAAGAACACGATTCTGTCAGATCTTGCCCTGCTTGTGCACTAAACGAAAACGGTTCCTCACCTTAAACAGCTTGGCATTGTGCATAACCCGGTCGAGGGTGCATGCCTCAATCTGCCGCCTCAATGCGACCGTCTGCTCCTCGCAAGATACCAGCAACTTGTACTGCAAGTCGGTGGCGGGGTCCAGCATGAAAACAAAAGCGCGGCGGAAACCACGCTCGCCCCAGATCGACCAGAAACGTTGGTGAGCGTGTGGGAGGGACCAATAGACCTCATACCAAACGCGACCTAGAACGGGCGCGATGATGCGCCACACGAGATTGATGACGAACATCAAGACGTAATCTGCGCGATTTCAAGATGAATGGAAGAAAGAATCACGAGGCAATGCATTGAAGGCTTTCGTACACCCTATGGCAGTAGGAAAGAATCAACGGTACCAGGAAGCGAGTGAGAATGAAGCGAAAAGGAGCAGGTGCACGGTGATGTAGGCCAGAAGTACCACCGCGTAGTGAGAGATCCGACCAAGACGTTGCCTCCAAAACTCGACAATGGGCCGTCGAGTCTGGGGCGGGAGCAGGGCGACGGGAAGGAGTAGGACTCCTGCATGACTAAGAATCGAGTTATGGACAGAAAGCACCCGAATCCAATTAATCGAGCAACATATCAATCCAAAGCACACCCCCCCACCCCCCCCGGCAAAAGAAGTGAACACCGACCATGCATCGTCAGAAAGCACCGCGGACCCAAAGAGTCCTTGAAGCAATCCTCCGCATTGGTGGCCCAAGACGCCAGAAGAGAATACCACCGGTTCCCCACTGCTCCCACTGCTGAGAGCAGAGGTTCCAACAGTGGGGCCGAGAAGAAAACCGGTAAAGAGGATCAGGACCAGAGTAGATCACGCGTAAGATAGAATCTTAAAGTTTCTGTCGATGGAAGGGCGAAATGAGGAGGCGAAATGTCAGACAACTGTACCCCAAGGGTGACCCCCACCCCAGGGCCACCAGACCGCCGCCACCGTCGAGGGTTCGCCATTGCCGCGCATCACGCAACCGCAAGCGACGCCACCGAGTCTCGAGCCAGAGTTATCGACGTCCGGCCGCAAACCGGTGCTGTTCCAGCTCTGACAGCATCGGCCTGGTGTCACCCAGTGCGGCAGACGAGCATTCCAGCGAGTCTCAAAGCTGTATCACGTTACGGAAGGCTCTCTGCGTGGCCGGGATCGACCTCTGGTGGGATTGGAATGCGTACGGCATCGTGGGGGAAGGGAACCGGCGGTGGCCTGAAATCTTCGGCCACCCTGCGGTATGATGTGTAACAGAACAATCATTGCAGCGCCAAGATCAGGGCAAGTGCGGCGGAGACACATTGCGTGCATACGGAATTACATGAAAATCATATCATGAATGCGTTGTGATCGGTGTTTGGAGTACCGACTCTCGCGAGTTCCTGGAAGATAAGGTCGTCTGCGCAACGGATCACCATTTATGGTGATATGGGCAGTCTTCTTTTCTTGGTAAACAGTAAAAGATTACACGGTTTCCGTATGATACATATCGTTTGCCGTTTTGGATTGTATGCGCCGTTCTCACCGTTTGAATGTTGGTTTTCCACCCCATTTTCGATTTGTATTTCCCTCTTTATTATACCAGAAAAAGATAAAAGACAAAAGCTTCTGTGACGACTCATCAACTCTTTGACTCATGACTGCTCGAAATTTAGATGAAGTTCCACGAAATTTCTTCCTTCACATGTCCCCTCCCACCGACCCCCCAGCACCACGTCCCGCCTTTTCCAACTCTTTCTCCATCTTCCTGACCTTCTTCCACACACCGTCCCTCTCCTTCTTCAACTCCTTCCCCTTCCGCTTCATCTCCTTGACCGTCTTCTCCACTCCATTTAGTGCCACGTGCAGGGCTGGGAGGTACACTCGCTGCGTCCATGAGACTCCGTTGGCTTGGGGTGCAGTGCCCGCCGACCTCGCGGCCTTCATCGCACGCACGGCCGCACGTGTCGTCTCCTCCTCTTCCTTGCAGCTCCCGATCTTGGTGGATATTTCAATGGCGCGCGACGAGAGATCGTTCCATTGGGTTTTTTTGCGAGCGCGAAGACGCGCGGCGGCCTGTCTGTGTGATTGGGAAGTTGGATACGTTGGATGAAGTGTGAAAGATTTCGTAGTTGTCGCGTGACACAAAACACGATGAAAATTCTTTGAGTTGGAGTTCTCAGACGAGGAATGACAACCTCTCTTCACATACCTGTTCAACTCTCTTCGACGAGATGCACGGTCCACTTTCCCACCGTAATCCGACTCCTGCTTAGGGGCCTCCTTTTCTTCTTCATCACCATCAGACTCCACCTTCCGCATCCGTTTCTTCCCTGTCGTATTCTGACGTGGCTCCGGCGCCGTCGCTTGAGCGGCGGCTGCAACAGTCGTAAACCCGCTCGTCTTGAATCGCACCTTGGGTGGCCGCGTGGTTGGAGAGGGTGACTGGGCCGCCAAGGTGGCCACCTGCTCCCACGTTGGCGGGGGAGGCAGTGGCTCAGGCACGCTGACCGGCACGGTAGGAATTGTCACGCGCATCGGTAGGCCCCGACGGCCTCGAACAGCTCTTGGAGCCCCCCGTGGGGGAGTGGGTGTGACGTCGGAGGAGGGAGCGCTCGGCAGGGGTGGTGGAACAGTGTTGCTCTGGCGGCGAGATTGGCGGCGACTGGGAGGAGCTGCGAGGAGAACCGGGAAAGCAGGAGGTGTGGTAGCCTTGCTCGAGGCGCGTCTTGACGCCAGGGAAGGGAATGACCTTGTGCCGCGCGGTGGCCGCTTGGGTGAGGGTGGCGGCGACGGTGAGGATATGTAGTGAGGGTTCGAAAACGGCGAAGAAGAAACTTCCGGGCTGGGCAGCGGGAATGTGAGTTGATCGAGCTGGGGTGCCGCAGTTGCATCAGGAGTTGGGTGATGGGGAACTTCCCACGGTGACCAGACCCGGTCCGGCTCGTGAACCGGCAGAGGTGCGACCGATGGCAAGGGCTGTTCCGTAGTTTGGCTGAGGACTTGCGAAGGTGACTCGAAGCTCATGTTCCCGGGTCGAAAGTGCGGATTGGGGTAGGCAAGCGTGGATGGGTCAAAGGGCATCCCATCAAACAGCGGAACTACCGTCAGCCGAGGGCCCCACAGCTCTGGAAAGCTTGGAAAAGTAAGACTCTGCCCCAGTGCTCGCGTCTGGGCGAGATCGGAAACCGCAGAGGACGTGGAAAGGAGCATGTCGAGCGTTGCGGGCGGTTGGATGGAAAAGGGCACGAGCAGGGGGGGCTGACTCTGAATTTCGGACAACACGGAGAAATTGCTTGATGGCAAGTGACTGCTCTCGATTGGGAACTGCTGCAACCCGTGGAGATGCTCGTTGGTCCATTGAGACGAAAAGAAGCCCGTGTTGTGACCTGTGGTTGGTCGCTTTGAGCAAACAAGCGATATCAGTCTATTTTATGTGGGTTTAGCTGCGTAATACAAGGTCACACTCACAGTGTTCTGCCACGCGTCTGGGTCCGGTGTCGAGTGTAACAACGATGCCAACGCCTCCCCTGCGTCGAGATAGTCCAAGTCAATCATGCCATACTGGTGCTCATGAGACGCCAAGGGTCTCTGCTGCTGAATCTGATTTCCAAGTGGGGCAGGAAAGGCGCGGGAGTGTGCCCTTGCAGTTGGGGCTGGGGCTGGGGTAGACCAGTGGGCCACGGCTGCAGGCGAAGTCTCCCCGAACGCGCTCGAAGTATCCGAGTCCGAGTCCGAGTCCGCAAGTGACGAGTCCGAGTCGAAGACCGGCATGGTGACAAAGGCGTTGAGACCGCGTGGAGAAAGGGACTGCGGATCGGGGGGCAGTTGAGGCGGATGGAGGACGGGCAGGGGCGTAGAGAGCGGCTGCTGGGCTCCGTAATTGTGCCAGTTGGTGCTATGTGGTGCGACGATGCCGGGAGGCGTGGTGCCGTGAAAGGAAGCGACGTGCGAGTAGGGTGTCGCCACGACATGCAAGTCGCTTTGAGAGCCTCCAGGCGGGTTCGGCGCTGTTCCGGCGCCTGGATGCGCTGGCATGGATGAAAGAAAGCTGATTTGAGAGAGGGAAATGGGAACCAGTGAGGCGAGGCCGGGGGGCGGTTGGAGAAGACCAGGATGGAGACTCGGGGGCTGCTGCAGCGGCGGCGGCGGCGGGCGGTTGCGCTGGTCCATATTTGCTGCAGCTTTGCTTGAAAAAATGAGAAGGTGTGCGTTCCCTTTGGTTGGGGGCGAAAACCGCGGCGAAGTTGGAGTTGCTGGGAAACGATTGTGTCACAGGTTAATTTGTGTGTGAAGTCTGCTGACGTCAGCCCCTTGTTCGTTTGAAGCCCACACTTCTTTCTTTTCTCGGGAATAGTGAAAAATAAAAGCGGGAGAGTAAATGTGGAGACTACCCGGAGTGTCTGGACCGTCGGCGAACGTATGCAAAGCAAAGGTGCTATTTGAAACCATGTTACGGAGACGTCCCGGCGTTGTGGATCGTCGAATGTGTACCAAACAATGGTGTCGTTCAAAACGACACATGTTGCGGACGCTGCCCGGAATTGTGGATAATCAGTAAATATGTGCAAGTCGTGGTGCTATTCAAAACTATGCCATCCGAGTACCAGTACCATCTGTAACCTCTACCTCTAACTCTTCCTCAATACGTATCATAATCAGATCTTGGCTGCTTCAGCGTCCTTGGCCTTCTTGATCGCCAACCCGAACCATTCCAACTCCGACGTGAACGCCTCCACGCTCTTGACTGAGAGGGGGTCCTTGGGCACTCCAGACGCGTCAAACGACGAGGGGGTGACGTTGGGCCACGAGAGCGGGTTCGGGGTCGAGATCATTTGGAGCTGGGCGATCACTGGGCGGAGGGCGGCACCTGGACACAAGGCAAGCGAGGGTAGGGTCAGGTGCCAGGTATGGGTGTTGCAGACGAAGTACATTACTCACCGGCAATTCGGCCACCTCCCCCGGAAATGGAGTAGGTGACGATACCGGCGACCTTGCGGTTGTACCTTTATGGACGGTGGCTCAATATGGTTAAGCAAAAGTAGAAGCAGCAGTACGGAAACTCAGGAACTCACTCTGGGAAGTAGTGGTGGAGCGTGTTGAGGAGGGCAGGAGCGGCGTTCGAATTGTATTCCGGGGTGACGAGAACGTAGGCGTCCGCGGCCTGGAAGAGTTTTTGGATCCGCACCACGCTTGGAGGAATATCTTTGGCGTCAGCGTAATCAAAGACACGCTTGTCCAGAAGTGGCAGTTTGTATTCCTCCTTCATGGGATCGACAATAGTGACGGTGTGGCCTAGAGTGATTGTTCGTGAATCTCTTTTTCTCCAAGCCAAAGGGCCCGACGAACGAGAGCACCAACCTTTGCCAGCCAACGTCTTTGCGACGTATTCCCCGATGAGACCGCCAACCCTTCCCTCACGGACGGATCCAAGCACGGCGACGATGTTGAGCGACATTACGGGTGATGAGGAGTGCTGAGACTGAGGAGGTGCACGGTCGGAAGTATATCAGTGAGGGGTTCCAGGCAAACGAGGGACTTTCCGACATCCACCACGGAGAAGATACGATTCGGATCCGATAACTTGGGCGGAGGCAATTCGCTTCCTTTTATACGCACGATGCGGCGTTTATAATCATGAGGCTCTTTTAGGGCGGCGGGTTGAGAGAAGCGCAACCGGAGTTTCGAGAGCAACGCGCGAGTCGACGTACGCAGCCAGACGCAGGCGCACACTTTGCGATTGGGCCCATCGAGACGCAATCCGATTGTCAGCGGGCTCGTGCCGTCATCCGATCGTCAGAGCAAGGCTGCGAATGTTCTTTCCTCTGACCAAAATTCAGCCTAAACAAATTTTGGACGCTTGTCATCTCTCACGTCTTGATGACGAAACTCCCGTTGCATTTTTCATTGGCTGCGAACCACTTTCAAAACTTGAATCCTAGCAATTCGTTATCAATCAACCTCGTTTTTCCAATCCCCACAGCCGCCGACAGCAACCCTCCTTTCCCACCCTCGCTCTCCGGCGCCACCGTGACCAGATCCTCTAGCGTTTCGGGATCCGACAAGCTCACGTACTGCACCGTGAGGCCCACCGTCGACGCCGTCCGCGCAGCCTCGGCGTCCAGAACCTCCCTCGCCGCACGCACAACCTCGGCGGCCGACTGCTCGCCCGACTCGAACTTGTCCTTCGCCGCTGCCAGCGCCCGGTGCAGTACGGGTGCAACAGCGCGCTCCGCTGGGGAGAGGTACGCGTTTCTGCTGGACATGGCGAGACCGTCTCGTTCTCGCGACGTAGCGCCAACGACGATGCGCGTGGGGATGAGGAGGTCCCGGACCATACGGCGTACCACGCAGCACTGCTGCGCGTCTTTCTGGCCGAATATGGCCACATCCGCTTGGGCCGCATTGAGAAGTTTGGTCACCACCGTGGCCACACCGCGGAAAAAGTGTGGGCGCACAGTGCCCTCGAGCTGATGCGACAGCCCGACAACTTCGACAAAGGCGCCCCGCTGTTCTTGGACGTCTGTGGAAATGCCCGACGGGTACAATTCGGACACGGTGGGTGCAATGACGGCATGCACGACCGGAGAGTCCGGGGTGAAGCCGGGCGGAGGTGTCAGTGATAGGGAGCGGTAGGTGAGAGAGCGCAGGAGCTCAAGGTCACGAGGTAGTGTTCGGGGATACGAGGCAAGATCCTCGTGCGGAGCAAATTGGGCGGGATTCTATAAGCGTTGTTTGATGTGATGCAAACGTCACTCGACTGTTTCCAAAATCCGAGTCCTCGCATCTCCCCAACTCACCACAAAGATCGAAACAACGATCCGCTCGCAAGATAGGGGGGATGAGGCTGCCATGCGGACAAGCGAGAGGTGGCCATCGTGAAGTGCCCCCTGACAACCGCCGAAGAAAGATTAGAGCTGCTCTGCTCGTTAAGCTATCCCCCATGTAAAATGCAGTTTCATTCCCAAAAGCAGGGCGTCATGACTTTGCTTCCACTCTGGCCCCGTCGACACAGTCGTGTATCTGCTCCGGCATTCGGTATTCCACCAAACCCACCATCGTAGGCACGAACCCAATCTTCTCCACGCCATCTCGTCGCCACTGCCGATGATGCGTGCGGTACTCGAAGATGGATTGAAAGACGGGGATGCCCAAGCTCGACAGTTCTGAAACCGACGTGTCACGAGACTCCCCGGCAGCAGTGAAATTGAATGCCGACGAGGACGAGGAAAAAAGCCGCGTGGAGTTACCTAGACCGGCACCGCGCGGTCGGAAGAGTTCCAGCGATGAAGTCGAGGTCGAGTTCCGATACCTGACGTTGACGCTGACGCCTACGACCCACCGTTCAAGCGCGCCGTGCTCGCGACCGCTCCTCTGCGCGCTTGTGCTACGGAACCACAACTCCTTCCCGTTTCAGCGCGTTTCGCGGTACATCCCCATCCCCGCGCGACGAGTCGAACCCGACACCCGGCCCCACCCGCAGACACGGAGACCGAGAGCAGACGCGCGGCGATGTGAGGGGCGCATGTTTGTCCGAGAGCGGCTGTGGATGGTGCAGCGACGTGCGGAGAGTGGAGGGCGAGGAAGTTCATTTGGTGTCTGGAAGGTGTGTAGGTTTTTCGGATCCACCCTTCATTGAGTAAGGTTTTTGGAGGTACCTCCCGATTGCAACCGAATTGCATGCATTACATATACATACACTGTGTACGTCAATCAGAGTCTACTCCAACAACAAATCGCCCGGCTTCTGCCATGCAAAGCTGTACCCATGTGCGAGTATCACGGGATAGCGAACTCACGACTGCAGCCTTTCATCTGAAAACCCAGGACAAGCAATCCGAAAGCTCTGGGGACCCCTGTCTTTCAGTTGCTGAACGAATCTCGGATCTCTTCGTGAATTAAATTACATGAACAATTGCTGGTAAATACCCTCAAAAAACAAACTTCGAATCTTCTCTATGGTCTCCAGCAATCCAAATAAGCGTAGTCTGCGTTGCAATTGAACGAAGGTCGGTTGGTCAACTCACGACCACAAACCCTACCCAAACACCGAAACAAACGATGGGTTCGCGCCGCTACGACTCCCGCACGACCATTTTCTCACCTGAAGGCACGTACTCAATCGCGTTTCCACCCGCGGACGGGGGATGCGGGGGGTGCTGAATCCGGCGTGGTCGAGTTGCGTAACCCAACACACACGGATTTGCGGGTGGAATTGAATGCGCGAGGACTGTGAGAAGGATCTGCAAGGGAGATGCTTGGTGTGGGAGCAGCGGCGGTGGCGGGTGGAGGGGAATGGGTGGACGTGGACGTGGAAGTGATGTGTTGCATCGGTGTCAACGTCGTCGGACAGGGCCAGTTCTACACGCCGTTGCATTTCATAGCCGAAAATTGGCTCCTGGCGGACACATGCTTACCGTACTCATTTCTCCTGCTCGCTTCAATCCCCGATTGCTTCCTTCCTGTGTGTCTCCAACTTCCCTTCACATTCCATCTCTCCCAGGCCGGCTCTACCAAGTCGAGTATGCCATGGAGGCCATCTCGCACGCCGGCACCGCGCTTGGTGTTCTGGCGACGGACGGTGTAGTTCTCGCGGCGGAGAAGAGGACGGCGTCCAAGCTGCTCGAGCAGAGCGTGGGCGCGGAGAAGGTGTATTTGTTGTCGGAGTGAGTAGGGAAAATGAGGGAAATTTCTTGGGGATGGCGTTGCAATCGGGTTGGGTGGTACGGCGACGGGTCGTTCAAACATATCCACTTCTAAAAACCAACAACCCCCACCGCCCTTCCTCTCCCCCAACTTCCCAGCACGACCTGCACGGCCGTAGCCGGTCTCACCTCGGACGCCAATACGCTGGTGACGTACGCCCGCCAACAAGCCGCACGGTACCGGACGACGTACGGCGAGTCGATGCCCGTGGAGCAGCTGGTGCAAAGGATGTGCGATTTGAAGCAGGGATACACTCAGTTCGGAGGTGGGTGGGAGGAGGACTGTGTGTGTGTTGGAACGCGGAGAACGTGACGGTGGCATCCCTTTCTTCTCCCCCCCCCTCGCCGCCCCCTACTTCTCTTCCTCATTTACATCACGCTGGCACGCATTGCACTCAAACCTTACCACGACCGACCACCACCCACGCACTGCCATCCACCAACGCACCACATTCCCCACCAGGTCTGCGTCCCTTCGGCGTGTCCTTCGTGTACGCCGGGTACGACACGCACCGCGGGTTCCAGCTGTACACGTCCGACCCTTCGGGGAACTACGCCGGGTGGAGGGCCAACTGTATCGGCGCGAATTCGACTAACGCGCAGAGTATTTTGAAGTCGGTGGGTTTCGTTGTGGTGATGGGGTTGGTGGTGTAGTGAACTGACAAGTTCTGGAACCACCTTCGCACCCCGCGACCATCCGTCACGCGACACCCGCAACATCACCTCGCACCACGTCACAACACGGCGCCCATCCCCCCTTCGACGAAAATTTCAACAGGACTACAAGGATGAGATCACGCTGAGCGAGGCCGTTTCGCTTGCAGTAAAGGTGCTTTCGAAGACGATGGACTCTGCGACGATCACGAGCGAGAAGAGTGAGTCGGCTCGACAGTCGGAGTTTGGTCCTCACATCTTTTGCTCACTATATCTTCTAACCCCTCCTGTACAATCCGGCCACACCTTCCCCACCTCATACACGCACACCCCAAAAGTCGAGTTCGCGACCCTGAGTCTCGACAAAAGCGGTCGCGTGCGGTTCCACTCGTACAGTCCTGAGGAGATCGAGGGGCTGCTCAAGAAGGAGGGCGTGAATACGCAGCAGCCGGAGGAGGAGAAGTAGTGACGGGTCCGTGTGGTAGGGGATTAGGTGGGGAAAGGGGGCTGTGGTGGGATGGGAATTTGGCAGGGATAGGAGGATTTTATGTGTATGAGACCAGGTCCCCATGTGACGTAATGAAGGGGATCGAATCGAAGGAACGGAGCTGAGTGTGCCGAGAAGACTTTACGCGATGTGTGAAAATTCCAAAAAGTAGCAAAATGTATTCTCGTGGCTTGTTGCTCGGGAATTCCAAGCAAAGTTGGCCTGAGGAATGGTACCACTCACTGAGTCGCGCACCGCCTCACAAAGGGAGAATCTCTGCTCATTATTATCATCGGTTTTTCGTGGATCGAAGCTGAAACTAATTTCCTTGGATTGGATTGCAATTGGATTCTCAACATCGCGGATTGCATTTGTTCCCGCTGTGTGGCGAATCGTTGGAAGCATTCGGCATTGTACCAACATGAACTCCTCGACTTCACGAAGACGATCCAGCAGTGATGAGAGTTGGAATCATCGCGCAGAGGGAAAACGCGATGGAAACGTGAAGAGAGCTGTGGGAGTGTGGAGAGTGTGTGTTGGGGTGGTGGTAGCACTCGCGGTAGCAGGGATGGTGGTAAATGTGGGAATGATTCCACATGTGGAAACACAGGAGGGAGAGAGGAGGGTGGAGAGGAGGGAAATGGGGAGAGGAGGTTTATATAGGAGGCAAACACTCTCCCCTCCACTTCCTCCCCCACCACC
>KQ965732.1:128511-268316 GCA_001574975.1 Gonapodya prolifera JEL478
CCACCATCACCACCTCCGCCCCCGCCGCCGCCACCACCTTCTTCACAGCCCTCGCCTACCCCTGGTGAGTAGGTTAAGCGAGTACTGGGAATCAGGAGATGCATTGTGAGATTGTGCCAATGGAGTCCAGCAAGACTGCCGGGAGTCTTATTGCGGAATATGAGACAGGCATTGTCACAATTGAAATCACATTCGTTTATTTGCGGTTTCTCAATTCTTCCTCAACCCCCTACCCCTCCCCCAACTCACACAGCACCATCCACAATGCCCTCTGTCGCACCCACATCATCGCCACCCGCCCCGCCCCCCTCACTCACGTCCGCACTCCAAACCACAGTCGCAACAACCACACAAACGTTGTTGTCGTCCTCGGTAGGTTCCCAGCCGCGCTAATTGCCATGTGCCATACCCAAACTCACACCTGCTTACCGTGCTATCGACTCATTTTCCACAGGACGCCTCGCCCTCACTCGCTCCCACGCAAACTTCATTCGACACCCCCACCAGAACGTCCTCGGTCTTGGGCGGTCCCGATCCTGGGACCTCGAGGTATGTTTCCGCTCTCACGCTCGGATGCAAGAATGGGATGGGACAGTGGGAGGGGACTGCGGCATGGGAGGATAGTGTGATGTCGGGGGGGTCTGTGGTCGATGGATCCCACGTTGTTGTTTTTTTTTCCTGCAAGTGACGGCCATTCATTCACCTGCCCCCCCCCCTTCCCTCCACAGCGGCGTCTCACCCGCCCTCGTCGGGGGCATCTCCGCCGGGGCTGCGCTCTTTTTCATCGTAGGCGGGTTCATCGTCTACAAGAGCGTTACCCACCGCAAGGAGAATCACGACCACACCGCGCGCCTCATGGACTCCGACTCCCCCGACGGCCAGTACCCCTACGGACCCGAGCGCACCCCCATTGAGCCTCCCGAATCTGAGCAGTTCATCCCTGCCGGTGGGTTCGGGCTGGGTCCTAAACTCGCCGGGTTAGGGGGTGGAGGAAGCGGGTACCACCCGCTGAGCAGCTCGCCCCACGGGTGGGGCGTTGAGGGGGATTCGTACACGTTGCACGATTTTGGGGGTCCCGGTGGTGGGCAGAGTTATTCTTCTAGTGGTGGTGGTGGTGGTTTTGGCGGAGGACAGAACTACACTACGAGCGCCAACGGGGGAGGTGGACAAAATTATACCACCAACGCTCATGGGGGAGCCGGGCAGAACTACGCCACTAACGCCTACGGCGGCGGCGGACAGAACTACACGACCAACACGGGTGGGGCTGGAAGCCCCCACTCGCCAATGTCGTCAATGGGAGTGGGGATCGGGCCTGCCACCCCGACAGGGCTAGGCGGGTTCGGCCCCGGTGCACATGCGTTTGCGCACTTGCCAGTTCAGGGTGCTGGGGCCGGCGGTGTGGATTTCGGGCTTGCGAGCGCGGGTGTGGTCGGTGCTGCAGCGCTCGGAAGGGGGTTGGGCGCATATGGGGGAGCTGGTGGTGTTGCGGGGCGTGGCGGGTGAGAAAATGTCTCGTTTGTCACTCTTTGCCTCCATCCAAATCTGAACGTGCCTGGCTCCCTCCCCAACCCCCAGCCCCGGACCGCCTCCGCAAGGATTCGCCCAACCAGCTATGCCCCAAATGCCCGCACCCGCCGCGCCTATTATGGTTAATAGGACGTTCTTGGTTGTGACGGTATTCGAACCAGAAGAAGCGGACGAGCTTATGTTGCAGGAGGGGCAGGTAAGCCGTTGATGTTCTACTTTATACAACGGCAACTACTGGACTCACCACAACAACAACCCGCATAACCACTCTTCAGCACGTCCACGTCAATTATTTGTTTGCCGATAATTGGTTTGCCGGTCGGTGCGTGGAGACGGGGCAGTCAGGTTACGCACCAATCGTGGTCCTGGCACCGGAAGGCCAGTCCGGGCGAACAACGGCCGCGGCGTCCTCTTCAGCGCGCGAGATCATGCGGCGCGTGCAGTCAAAACACTACTCGTTGGGTCCGCACGGGCTTTCCGAGATTCTCGATCCGGCCGCGATTTCAACAACCTTTCATGAAGAAACGGCCACCTCGTTGGAGAAAATGGCGGGTCCCCCTCCGCCCATGTCGGCAGAGTCGAGGACAGGAACGGGAGCAAGTGGAGGGGGACTGTCCGTGTCGACAACAGCGCGGACGAGGACGCCGCACAAACTGGGCCCGAGCTCCCGTAAAAGTTCCGTTGGTAGCGCCTCGGTGGCACCTCTGTCGTGGATCGGGGACTTCGTACCCACGGCGTCCATTGCTTCGTACGCGTCCTCAGGCGGCCAGTCGGGTGGGACAGCTGCCTACCCGCGCACCATGTCGCGTAAGGCCGCGTCGCTGTTCACGGCGTCGGTGCGGTACGACTCGGACGCCCGGTCGGCCCTCACGGTAGATACGGAGGATTTAAACCGTACGGCAGAGGAAGCGGACTTGTCGGACCCGATAAAGCTTTATAAATCGCTCGGAGGTTCGCTTGACGACTCACTGGGTGTCGTGTTTGAGCGGGAGATGGTCGTCGCGTACCCTTACGAAGCCGACGACGACGACGAACTGGACTTATCTATCGGCGAGAAGATCCACGTGCTCAGACTCCTGGGTGACGGTTGGGTGTTTGCGGAGAACGGTGAGGGTGACGAAGGGTTCGCTCCCCTAACGCATTTGCGCCAATAGAGTTTTGCGAAGTCGTTTTGTCTCATAGAAATCATTTGTCTGATAGTAATTGTAAAATTATATACCAGTCAAAACTGCATTGTCAACACATACACACAATTGGTTCATTGCAAACATTTCAATTGAGTTCAACATCAGGCTCTGATTGACTCTGCCTTCTTAAACTGCCAATTAAATCACCAAAGCTTCCACCACGACGATGGCCCAAGCGGGGGGTTCCCCCGATGCTGGAAGCGGGGGACGAAGGTCTGTCCAAAGACGGAGGAAGATGAAGCAGATCAGGTGTGAGACGTCGACTCAGTGGTGGGCCGGACGTGGACGGGGATCCGCGATTAAAAACGGACGCAATGTCCCACGAACGCCTCGAGCCATGACTATGCGGTTCTTCTTCTTCAAGAGCGTCCCGTATCTGGAACGTCTCAGGGGTACGCAGCGGTGTGGGCGGTGTTATGGTGAGGAGTTGTCGGGTGTTGATCGCAGTATCGTAGGATGGGGGCAACGTGTAGGATTCAGGGAAGGCAGTATATGGTGGTCGATTTGATTGTCGATCGAAACGAGAAGGCATCTGAATGCCCAATGAAGATCCTCCCGGCCCTCTTGAGTTTGTGATTTCCGAACCATCACCGGGAGGTCCTAGTGGGATACCAGCGAGGACCAATCTGGCCTCCTCGGAAATCAACGGAGCTCCGGCAAGCGCAGCATCTATAGGATCCGATGGTAGGACGGGTGACATGTTGCCATGTCCTCTTTTCCTTCCACCGCGGAAGGGAGACTTGGACCGCGACGGGCGGCCGGTCGAAGAGGCGGCAAGGCTCGACGCTGCGAGACTCATATCAAGAGATCCAGTAAAACTGGGATGACCTTGAAGGGATGGCTGCAAATTGTTCGGCTTCAGAGCTGGGTCCGGGCCAACTTGTGGCCCCCTCGACGACCCTTCTCCAGTATCCTGAGCTTCAATGGTCAGCGAAGGGGTTGAAAATACCGCCTCGGGGGAGACTTGTTCCTGATTGCGTTCCCGATAGACCTGAACATCCGACACAGCGCTTTGGAACTCCCCGAAATCATCAACCAGAATGCTTTCCCGTACATCGCCCATCCAGCTCTCCCCAGTGCTATTTCCGTCATCGATGCCTTCCCAAATGAACGGAGTTTGCCCAAAGTTCACCAGCACCTGGCATGGTCCAGTTGCACCAACACAAGCGTGGAAGTTGAAATGGGCATCGCGAACCGCCCAAAACTTGTCATCAGGATCTTCAGGGTGTGCCCAAAAGTCTGGTTCCGGTTCCTTCGGATGGGGGGGATTTGCGGGTTGATCTTCACCTGCGGGGATATCAGTGCCCACCCCAGACTCAAGTTCCCTTTCCGTTTCGCGCAAAAGTGGGGCGGACTCAGTATCTCCTTGTTGACTTTCGTCCCCGTCAACGTCAAGATCCGAGTCCCCGTCATCTATAGCTTCCGGTGAAAGACCACCCCTTTCAAGATCAGCTCGATTTCGAGGTTTCCTCCAAATGATTTGTGTCAAGTAAGTCCACCATGACACCTTTCCACTTAACACAGTGCGGCTCTCGTTGCCATCGTGAGCACTTGCCACTTCCACGTCCTGTTTAATCTTGCTCTTGCCTTTGTCCTTTACCCTCTTCCTGGCACCTTCGTCGGAGGATGTGATGTCCTTTTCCGGAATATCCACAACAGGTTTCTGCTCTTTGGAAAATTCCAATCTGACTCCATTCACTGTAAAGAAGACCGCGCCAAGCTCTTGATTGTAGCCAATACCAACAGTATCACCCTGTCTTGCCATAACAGTCGGGTCATTGCCCAACTCGTACACTTTGACCGCTTTGGCATCACTTGCCCCATTAGTCGTGCATATCGTGACCCATGCTCCATCATGGTCCGTCACATACGCAACTGAGTGAACGTATCGTCCGGGAAGGTAGAAGTGGGGATAAGGCCGTGTGCACAAGCCAATAGCAACACGAATGTCCGGGTTTCCACGAGACGGCATAAGCCGCTCAAGAGTCATGACTGAGGGAGTATAAGCCGCTCGTCGTCGAGGAGGTAGCATGTCATAGTTACTTTCCTCCGCTGGAAGCCGCTGGCGGGGTGAGCCATGCGGAGAAGGTTGGCGGAACGGAGACCCGTGACCAGACCTGGAGCGCTGAAGTCGGGAGGGTGGCGATGCAGCTTCTGGGGGAACTACATCCCATCCGAATAAGCGATCCGCTTCTCCGTCACCGATCTCTTCTGACTCATCTACAGGGGGCACAACTGGCTCAGGTGGTGACGAAGAACTACCTCCGATCATCCTGAACCAAGAGAATGGGTTCAGTGAGTCCTGTACTGAAGATAACACTGAGGTCTGAGTTCCTTCTGTGCGGTCAGACGGTAATATTGACGCATCCGAATCATTTTGGGCGGATTCGTCGATGTCGTCATAATCACCACGAGAGTAGGGAGGTGGCGCAGCCGAGGGTACTCGATTCCGTGTTGCCGACAATGCCTGCTCCTCATAGTCATAATCTTGGGCAATGCCTCCAGCAAGTGCAATGGTCCCAGAAGGCGTTTCTGTTGTTATCGATGGGAACTGGGGGGACCGACCAACGGGTCCAGACGATGGGTGCCTCCTCCAGCTCGATGGAAGAAGAGACGCAGCCCAGGATCCAGGTTCCGACTGTTGGACTTGGTCGCCATCCAAGTTCGATTGGGGGTAGTCCGAAATTTGCCCACCTTCTTGGTGGGTTGGCGATCCAGGGGACATCGAATGATACGACGGATCTCGCACAGCGCGATTTCTATCACGCGCTTCCACCGCCGCCCTGAGCTCCCGCTCCGCCTCTTGCACCCTTTCCTCAACCGCAGCCACCTGCTGAATGGCCCGATTCTGAGCGAGCCATTCCTGGTCTGGACCAACGTACGATAAGAGAGCTTCAAAGTACACGTAGGGTCGGTCGTCCAGATAGCTCAGAACAGATCGAGTGGTGGTGGATGAAGAGGCAAGTGATGCCCTAGAGCCGGTCCGTGCAAGGGTCGAAGGCGGTTTCCAAAGTGGAAGGTTGGCTAGTGGACAAAATTTTTATGTGATTAAGGTGTCAAGACAGGAAGGTCGCTTGAGAAACTCGCTGACGACGGTCCGTTCCGTCCATTTCCGGAATGTGATCGACGTGCCTTCATGCACCGATACACCGCCCCATGATGAAATGTCGTCAAAGCTAATGGGCAAAGTATTAAGCAGCTTCTATAGACTCCGAGCCACACGACGAACAACTCACGGGTCGTACATGTCGTATACAATACCTCTCTCTTCAACCATATCCGCATTTGGCACAAACTTCCACGCTTTGGCAAGCGCCCTGCCAACTTCACCCCCGTCCCATTCACCAGAATCCTCGTCTTGTTGCTGCCCAACACGTTTCCCCCTCTCTCGAGACCGAGCGCGACGTCTCCTGGCCTCAGCCTGGGCAAGAATAGCAGGGAGACGGGAAGCAGATTCGATTTCGGAAACTTGCTCTGGTGAAGGAAAGGGGTTGGAGTTGGGGCGGATAGGAAGGAGGAGGTCGGGGCGGGTGGAATGCAGTGCTTCCTCCCACTGGTCAACTGTGTGTGGGAGGTTGAAGTGTTAGCTTTCCAACGTAAACGAGTCTAATAATTAGTAGACCCCTTGACTTGACAGATACTAACTCATGCCAGATCCTGGAAGAAGCGAAGCACAAACTGCAAACCATTCATCCTCTCTTTTGGGGGTGGCGGAAGAGCCACGGGGAATGTTCGGACCACTGCAAAACGTGCCCACGAGGAAAAAGATCAGAAGCATGAGAACCGACCCAGCAACAATGAATACAGGTATCAGGCTAGATGAAGAAGTCAGAAAGACAAGGCGTCAGAATCATTCAGTACGGGTGCATCATCTCTCCTTTTCCATTCCATCTGCTCATTCTTGACCACATAATGGACTGCGTGTTAGCAAACGTCACTTGAGCGTGATGGAGATATGTCCGCGCGAGAAAAGAAGCGAGCTAAACATGATGTCCCCTGCGATCGGTCCACCCTTGCGATGAACTTACGCTCCGACGAGGTCCTGATTTCCTCCGTTTCCATTTGGTTTCTTCCTAGGAGGCCAAGGACTGACGATAGGCGGAACTGGCTCGCCTGAAGGCGGCTGCGTAATAGGTGCTTGCTGTCGCTTCCCAAGAAAATGAGCATCGTCCACAGCGTACGAAGAGGGAAGAGTGATAGCGAGCAGTACCACTGCAGTGGCAACTAAACAGACAGCGATGGACAGCAGGGCGAGTCCGCGGTTGAAGAACAGAAGCCGCTTGAGGAACAGGACGCCACTCAAACGAGGGGGATGAGCTGAGCGAGAGGGACGAAAAGAGCGTTCTGGCACGTTCCGTGGGAAGGCCACTGAAGCGGCCACCATTCGGATGTCGTGATGCTGTCTGGGTGAATCCTGACAAGTGGAGAGCCCTTCCCAGCTGGGCCGCAGCAAACAGAAAACAGACTGGACATGAGCACTGTGCTCGATGATGACCAACCCGTTCCATCGTCGGACTACGTGTCCCTTCTTGCAACCCACGCCCAATCAGTCAGGGAAGTCCAGCGAGTGGCCCTGGAAGCGGTGGAGCGGGCAGTAATTCGCACACTTAACACGCGAGCGTGGATGAGGGGTCGTTCCACATCGCCTGCCGCCTCATCTGCTCCACGTGCGCTCACCAGGAGTAACTCGGTTACATCAGACGACTTGGCTGATAGGCTGGGACTTCGGCTCTCTCCACCCCGGATTTCAGGGTTCCAAGGACTGACGGGGCAACTGACTCCAGGAGACAGCCCAAGAGCGGATGAAGAGGACTTGTTTGATGGTCTCGCGGTGGAAAAGGACCAGGGTGATGCTCTCAAGAGGGTCATCAATGATGACGGTGAGTTGTGGAAGAACTATGGGCAGGAAGCAAACACGTCTTTTGCAACTGCGGATCTAGCAAGAAGGAACTGATTCTTATTGACTTATTTCTCTGCTCTTCTTCCTTTTCTGTCTTGGCGCTTGGTATTACTGGCTTTCAGTGTTCGTGCTGCGTTTCCTCCGACGGCATTCATTCTCCCCACATCTCGGAATCCAAGCTTTAATGATACACCTTCGTTATCGATTGACGTCTGCTCTCGACCTGCACGCTCTTCCGTTACCCCTGACCACCGATGGCCAACCACGATCCGTTCCTCTTCCAATCCCAATATCTCAGAAAAGCACCTCATCTGTCCTTTCTTTTCAATCGCAATCTGCAAGTGCCTTACAGGTACCACCAGTCGCATCGACTTTTTTTCGACTCCTCCCTCCCCACGTCAGGGATCCTCAAGGACGACCTGTGGCATACTTTCTGCTTCGTGAAGCGCAGTCGCTGACGTACGACGAGCTGACGGTGCTGTTTACGGGAATTCTAGAACTTGCTCGGAGATTTTTGAAGGATCTCAATGAGCAGACGTGGTGGGAAGTGATTGGCACCAATGCCCACCTCCGGAAAAGTGGGGATCAAATATTGGCCTCGGGCATTGGAGCTGCAGTACCGTCGAACTGGCTGTCTGAGTTTGTGTCCCCTCCAATCAATAGCGCTGGTCATCCCGGCTCCTCCTTTTCCCAACACATCATGTCCCCACAATCTCCCGCAACATCACCTACTGCTGCCTCTTTCACCAGTGTCGGAGGATCACCGACTCACTCTCATTCACGTACCCTGAGCCCGGAGGTCGTATCTTTGCCCAGCTCACTCGGAGACGAAGGCGACTTCTCTCGATGGAGTAGACTAAACAGGAAGGAGCGTAGGGGGGATGGCGATGACGACTCAGATGGCGGGGACTCTCTTGGAATCGACTTGTCTGATTCTGATGATGATCTCGCGGTGCTGAAGGACTCAAATGCCCATAAAGTCTCTGCATTTGCTGCGGAATCTGATATGATTGAGGTCGATGGCACTGAGGAAACGCGGGGAAGGGCCCGAACAAAGCGTCGACGAAGAGTGGCCTCGCGAGGGGAAGGAGAAAGGCGTGTATCTACTGAGGGATCCAACACTCCTGTGGAGACACCTGACGATGTTCACAGTGCTGGATCTCAGAGTCTGTCTGCAGATACTCCTATCGTCGGCACACCCGATGCAATCGAACCGCCTACCACATCTTGGCGGGGCTTCCCAATGGACTCAAATGTCGCACTGCAGTTGACAGATGGGTTGAGTGACTCCGAAGTCGAGGATCTGGCACGTAGTATTGGGTTGATCCTGGACGACAAAACATGTTCGAGGACGCTCCCTCTCATACCGCAGTTCGCGATTGTTATTGATGTTGATGGCATCGGTGTATCGGGAATGGTGAGGACCTGTCGCTCCCCACCTTAAACGAGATGCTAAATTCACACAAAACCCTGTCTTTCCTGAAAGAATACTGCCCTCCCAACTTGTTTGCTTTCGTTTCTCCCCACTCATTTCCCTTCATTCATATCCACCGCGTACATCATCAACGCCGGGTGGGTCCAGCTAAGCCTGTGGTCCGTTTTGCGTGGCGTCCTCCCCGCAAGTGTTGCGGGAGACGCCAGGACCGGGAAGGGCAAGGTGGCGTTTGTTGACGGAGGGTGGGAGGCATTCCGGAAAGAAATGGGATGGGAAAATGATACGGGCATGCTGGTGGACAATTGGGACGGAAGCAGTAAGTTATGTAATCGCGGCAATCATGTGTGCTGGTCTCATTTCAGAACTCCACAGTTCCTTCCCCGGAGGAGTCACCCGTATTCCGCCACTATACCCAGCCCCTTCACCTTGTACCACCGACCCAGTGGGAAGTTCTGGTCCGTGACCTGCGAAAACGATTGGCCACAAAGTCGACCGACGGGTTGAAGGTCGACACCGCTCAATCGTCTCTAAAAGATCATCCAGCTATCAACCCAGCTGTGCCAAACCAACGTCTTTCATCGTTTCCGATCCCGGTCGCTGACTCTGCTCCTGGCACTGCGGAAGCGACAACTATATTTCGACAGCACTCCGTTCCCCCGCGTGTTCGCCCGCCGAGATCACGCACAACCTCCGCTTCATCCTTTCGTTCGTCTACGTCGTCGCTGTCTTCGTCCATATCGTCGTTTCGATGGGGTGCGGGTTTTCCGCCAACTGGAACTGCATTCGCGGGAGGCGTTGCAGGATACTCTGCGCTTTCCGGAAGGGCACTTGGACTGAGTGGGAGAGCAGGCACTTTTGAAGCGCTATCGAGGCCGCTCGTGGAGCGGCGAGTTGAGGGTACAACGGCAGATGATTCCAAGCGACCGGATTTGATCCATCTTCCAACTGTGATACCCCCACCAATGATCGTTCAAGCATCTTCTGAATCAGCCCAGCAAAACTCACACTCAAACGGCAACGGGAAACTGCAAACGCCATTGTTAGATGACGAGTTGGTGCGTAGGGCTGAGGATGTTCCGACTTCAACTTCGATTCGATCCAAGGATCGCGCGAGCAAGCAGAGCACCGCATTGTCGGAGCTCATCGCCGCCGCAACCGTTTCGAATCATTCGAGAAATCTTCCGTGGGGTATTCAACTGATACGAACAATACTGCAAGCACCATTGCGGGCGTTCGACATTCTGTACGGGAAGTACACTGGACAAGACATTGTTACTTTGAGCTTTTTAGTGGATTCGGGAAAGCGCACTGTCGGACTGGACAGGCAGAAGCGAACGGGTGCCCCCTCCGTGGCGGTCCCCTTGTCTCCGCCCGCCTTCTCCGCCCGCCATCAACTGGCATTGACCTACATTTCTCTCTTGCTCGTTCTGGTCACCATTGTCCATCTGACAGGTTTTGTTGCTGGAGACCCGGGGGGTGAAAGGAGGATTGCAGGTGGAAAAATGACTTTGAATGGGGGCCTAATGCTGAGTGCTTGGAACGTGATGAGGCGAGGTTCGGGGAAGGGACTCTTGAGATGTGTGAAAACTGTGTCACGAGTTGTTGGATACAGCTAATTGGTTTGGATTGCATCGTCACGCACTTCTTTTTGTGTACATATCTACGTCTTTTGCAAGCAATTGAGATCTATTGTCATTTCCGTGAACATGTTGTAACTTGGAATCAGTGCACCTCCGAATTCCTAACATTCTTGTGCTTCGACACAAACCAGACCCATTAAGTGGACACATTATTACATTAAGTGGTTATGCTATTCTCTTTACTTGAAAAAGTTCTTCACGCTGATTGCTTCATATAACGGGGTCAAATCCATTGTCGCCAAGTGCTCGGGAAGAGCCTCTGCACGCCTTTCCAGCGGTCCAACGACAACATCACGCTGCTCCACCGTCTCCATGACCATTTTGACATTGTGCCCGTCGAGTGTTGTACCTTTGAGGTGTCCCTTCTCAACCAACCCAAGTGCCTTTGCCCAACCAAGGCGATCCACAAGGTCCGCCGCGAAGCTTTCCTCGTTTTCAATCTCGTAGTGGTTCAAGCACCGCTTGAACTTGAACTTGGCAAGCCCGGCGAAGAACGCGTCGTGCTCTTCCGACAATGCTTCCTCGAACGAGGTTACGGAGATGCCGCCGGGGACGTTGCGAAGGACCGAGAACGGGTCGGTGCAGCTCGTGCGCTTGCACAGCGCGAGGATGGACAGGAAGGCGTCTGCTCTGTTGGCAATGCGGGTGAGGAATGCGGGGAGGCGCGAGGGGTCGGTTCTGGGGGGTAGCAAGTTGTTGATCTCGTAAGGGTCGGCCCTCAAGTCGTCTACGAAAAAGCAAGGGTGTGAAGGAATGTACCATGGCGGGAATTCCAACTGCACGAGCAACTCACAAAGCTCATAGTCGCCCGAGCATCGCACGACGTATTTGAACGTGCCCGACTCGGTTTCAATCTTGACCGCCTTCCACGTGTTGTTGGGGTACCGCCGTCCGGTCAGTTCGTCGAGCGCCTCCTCCCAAAACTCAATCGGGAACACGCTCCGCTCCTTCGCTTTCGCCACAAAACCATCAAATAGAGGCAGGGGCTTTCCATCCGATATGCGGGGCACGCCCTGTCCGGCCAGCGCCGTGAAGGTCGCGGCAAGGTCCACGTGCAGGGTGAGGTCGTTGACGACTGTGTTCATCTTGATGCCAGGCCCGCGGACAATCTGTGGTGGGGTTTGAGTGGTTATGGTCAATGCGACTAAACTCGGCTAGAAGACAGTGGCCTGCACTTACCAAGGGAACGCGGATGTCCTCTTCGTAAGGGAACTCCTTGCCCATTCCCAGACGGTGGGCACCGAGGTGGTAGCCTAAAGCCAGAGTTGAGCACGGACAAGTGACAAGGTCACATCTGCTCTACGAGGCTCACCGTTGTCCGTAGTGTAGAAAATGTAAGTGTTCTCCAGCTCTCCCGCTTCTTCCAGAAGCGTCACCACCTTGTCCACCAGCTCATCCACACCCTGCAGCGTCCGCAATCTCTGACGGTACGCTTCGTCCAGCCGATCAATGTCATGGTCCGACAGCAGGGGGATGTCGAGCATCCAAAGCGGCTTCTTGGAGAAATCGGGCTCTGCAACAGGTTCTCGGTATATTGGGCGCCGACTCGAAAGCGAAACAGTGTGACGCGGACGTACCGTTGAAGTTTGGTGTTCGCGGGACAGTCACGTTGGGGAACAGGTGGGCGTGGCGGGGCAGCGGGACGGGGGCGGAGACTTTGATGGCGTTCGGGTCTGTGAAGTTGAGCGCCGACACTTTAATCGTGGTGTGGCAAGCTGCCGGCGCGGTGTAGATGAAGAAGGGTTGGTCCTTCTTTTTCAAAGCCGTCTTGAGGAACGACTCCGTCTTCTCGATAATGACGTCCGATTGGTGCGCGCCCCAGTATATCCGGGGCCAGCCTCCGTCGAGACTGAACACGGGGAAGAGATAGTCGAAGGTCCATCTGAGGGAAAGCGGTGGGGTTATGTTGAGCGGGTGATGTGTCTCCAGGCGAAGCAACAAACTCACGGCCATATCAACCCGTCGAACACGTCCCATCCTTTCGGCACGGTTTTGTAGTTGGTCAAGGCGTACTCCACGACGAATTTGCCTGTTTGGGACACGAGGTGACGGTCAACATGACTAAGCGCGTAATCCGGGTGTGAGCGGGATATGTACCAGTGAAGAAGGTCTGGTAGCCCGCCTTTTTGAGCCACAAGGGAAGGTAGTCGTTATCGAGATTGTCCTTTCGGAACTTGGTGTACCCGCCGTGGGGAGGGAAAACGTCGGTCAAGTTGTGGTTGTCTTGTGGTCAGAGTGAAAAGGACGAGTTTAGTGAGAACCACAATAACAAGAGAGCCTGTCAATCTACTCACGGACAAACTGGGATCGCAACACCGACGTTCGTGAGGGACAGCAGACCGGCGTTGTGACGTGGTGATTGACAAAGTTGGCACCCTTTTGCACGAGGTGCTTTTGAGTGAGGGGCATGTATTCGAGCGAGTCGTACAAGGCATCCTGGAGTGTTGCAGAACAGGGTTACAATTGGTGGAGTCAAAGAGGTTGCCGAATTTTGATTCCGACAACGTACTTGGTCATCGGTGATGATGAAGATGATATTGGGAAGCTTTTCGGATGGTGGCTTCACGCTGACTTTGTCGAACCACGAGTGGAAGTGGAAGCTGAACAAGAGCAGCGCGATTGCAACCAGAGCAAATCGTCGAACCGCAGGTCGAAAGAAATCGTCACGAGGAACGATGTCCCCGGCGTGCTTGGATGCCATCGGGACGACGAGAAGGGAAATGGAAGAAACAGGAGATGCCCTTGAGCGAATGATAAAATAATGGCATTGATATCATCATCCCAAGGTTTTGCCGGGGACTTCTTGCACCATCACACCACGGACACTTCCGGGGGCCGGGCCGGGGACAGGGGAAAGTGTAAATGGGCAGGCAGCCGGGAAGCGCATCAATCGCTGTGCTGATTTCACACGGAAGCAGAGGCTGTGGGATGGCGAGTGTTGAAGCGCTGTGGCCTCCAATGCCCGCTTGCGGTGAATTGAGGTTGCGCCGATTCCCGCTCCTGGCCATAAGAAAACCAACTCTCGCCCACAACACACACTCAAACGCACGACCGCCATGTGGGGCACGATCGATGGATTGCGCGTCATCGAAGTTGGCTCAACCGGACAGTTCCGCGACGAGCTGAACGCTCTTATCCTTGAGGGCAAAAAGACGGCAACCGCCGGTCTCTACGCCCTGGACTACGAGACAGAATGCGAGGCCGTGGAAACGGTCGGCGAGCGTCTCGCTCTCGTCGACAACGACAAGAAGAAGATCGCAGTGATTGAAATAACCCGCGTGGAGCGACTCTCATTCGATCAAGTCTCGTGGGAGTTCGCGGAGGCGGAAGGAGAAGGTTTCACCGACATTGTGGACTGGCGCAACCAGCACCGCGGCTTCTGGTCCCGTTGCGGTCACAACGTAACACCGGACTCGCAGATAGTCTGCCTGTGGTTTAAGGTCGTAGAGCGTACTGCCTCCAAGGGGGCAGAGAATTGAATCCAATGACCCAGTGACAGTGGACAGTGGGCCAAATAGATATCCGAGCGGTGCTTGGCGTTGGACATTCAAAACGGTGGACGATGTTAACTCGTTCTAGCATATGGCGCAAGAAGTAGCCCCTCTATTCTCCTACCCAGTTTTGTTTTGCAGTTTGTCTCTCAAATGAACAAAAGCCTTTTTCCAACCTCGCTGAGCTTTTTCGTTGTCTTCGCCTTCCCTTCGGTGTGGTGGCTTTGTGGCAAATCGCTGGTGAACATTGGAAAGAGGAGCTCTCACTCGATCAACCTTGTGTGCACAGTAATTCTTCAGTTGAGGGATGGATGGAGGCTGAAGGCAAATGTGCGATCTGGTTTGTCTGGCTAGACTCTTGCCCCTGTGCGTCAAGCGTCGCGGGAAAAATCGACCCTCACCACGCCTCCGCAGACTTGAAAACCCCAAACTTCGACCCTATAAACAGTATCAGTACGATATTGCATATCATGAAAATTAATATTGTGGCATTTTGCATTTCTACAGAGTTGGGGTATTCTTATCTCAGTGACGTCAGACTTGGAAACATAATATAACAAGGCACATGCAAAATGCAATCGTCAATAAATATTGCCCGCATTATCATTGTTCCGGATAAACTGTATTCGACTTCTTTCTGATGTCCATCACCGACAATCTCTTGTGAAGGGCCTCAGAGACACGCATGAACACCGACCCTCGCCGTTCCTCTGATCCCGATCCCGCAAGAATTGATCTCCGAGAGTTGTCGTCGCTCGACGAAGTCCCTGGTGGCAAAGGTTTCTTTCGGGCGCGAGCCTCCTTCACGAGGAAGCTCTCGCGTCTTCGTTGTCTCAGCCCTCGCCACACCCGCTGTGCTGTCAGGACTGCAAACGCTGTGCGGAAGTCGTGCGTGTCGTGTCGTCCCACTCGCTCAGCGGCGTCCCGTAGGACTCCTAGGTGGCGCCGAAGCTTGCGATTCCCTGTCGGGAGCGAAACTCCCCACTAAAAGAAATCTCATTGGTTGCTGCTCACACAGGTGAACCGAACCGAGCTCTCACTCACCCAATATAAGAGCAGACACGAAAGAACAGAAAGATATTTCACACGATTTTTCTCAACGTGAAGGTCCGCGAAGAGTACTTGGATCGGTGGTTTCTTGGCGTTCTGCATCCATTCATGCCGTGTCGTCACTTCAATCTGATTGTAAAACAGCACAATATCCGAAAATGCGATATGCCCATGGCCATCCGGATCAAATCGGGACCAAGTCAATGCAAGGTTTTCGATCAAACTTTCGACCTCTTCTATCTGGTCGAAATCATCCAAAAAATCTCCAAATGAGGACATGGTGATTGCCACGAAGCTGTTGACCAGAATCCAATTCATAATGACTTGGAGCAGAAGAAAAAACACGGGTGCCCAAGGTACCCCGCAAGTCCCGTTGGCGTAAGAGCAAAGTGGGGCAGCTGCGTTGTCCCCTGGCTCGAGCATACAATCTTTCATTATACCGGGCCAGTTCTCCCCTGAAAAGGGGAGGGTTAACTACGAAGGGCCACACAACCATATCATGGAAGATAGAAAACATACCCGTGGACAATACGTAGACGAGAAGCAAAGAATTTGAGAATGTGGAGAACGAAACATGTCCTCCCAAGTACGACGTTGCAGACTCATTGATTTGCCCAAAGATATGGTTCCCAATAACAGCAAACACAAACAAAACGAGAAACTGAATAACAAGAACATTGAGAAGCTGGGCGATATTGAAAGCAACGGCCATGACTAATGCACGAAGGGCTTTGAAGTAGCGGAAAATCTTGACAGTCCTTAGAATCCGCAGGAGCCTCAGTGCTGAATAAGAGACAATTAATTCAGAAAGGCAGGAATGATACGATGGACAAATGAAGAGTCTCACCAGAAAGAATGGATGCTCCAGCTGTCCAGAAGTTTGCTGCCAAGTCAACAATAGCAAACACGACAATAACCAAGTTCAATAAATTCCAGTTATTGCTTGCGAACGAAGGCCACCCCATAGCGTAAAGCATTAAGGCGCTTTCGAAGGCATAGTAAATCACACAGAGGATCTCCAACCCGTATCGGAGCTGGCCTAGCCAAAGAGGTTCTCCGTGAAACGTGGTGGCCATCCTCACGACGTCAAACAAGATGACACAGAAAGTGATGTTTTCCAAAGTTTTAGAGGTGAGAGCAAACTCTTGAACTCTTGCGTGGAACGAATTATAAGGCTGGATGGGACGACGAATTGGTCTATGCACAAGAAGGATATTTAAAAATGAAATAGCTTTCTTCTGGCCATCTGATAAGTATTGGATGCCTTTGAGGATTTCTGTGTTGCGCTGAAGGTTATCGAACACTAATCCGGTGATGACTGATAGGAAGAACCTGTTTGATCAGACAGGATAAGCGACTTTGCGGGATAAATCACAATCAACGAAGCACTCCGTACCAATTTCCGAGGATCTCAGTGATGACCCAGAACAAAGCGTTACTGGGAAGTGTATCTCGAACCGGCTGCATATCGATACCGGTGCTATCCATATATCTATTGGCATCATCAGGCCAACCTGGATGCGGTAATGAGTTGTGGAGAGTGGCGTTTCAAAAATTCTCTGTACCAACCCTCTTGCATCGTAATGACGACAACGGACAACAAAGATTGAAAGAAGTTATCGTAAGGCAATCTGTATTGCTGCCACCGGCGAGGAGAAGTTTGGTTTGTTGAAGAATCTGTCCAATTCCCAATGCAGCCCGCTTTCCCAACGACACTCGGATCGTTACACTGCCAACCTAAAAGGAGAATTCGCCCTTCCATAACAGACATATGACATTTGACGAAAGCTCACCAAGACCAACAAAAAGTGATAACCCGAGGATTGCAAATATGAATATGAATAACACGTATGGGATCGCTGCACTGTATAGAGCAGGAATGGTCTTCCATATTGCCATAGTGACAATTCTCAAACCTTCGTGCTGTGAGATGGAAGATTTTCACTTTATTTCTCAAACAACGAGACAAAAGGGATGGCTGACATACCATTTTAACGAGCCTCAGTACCCGCACGAGTCGTAAGACACGAAGAACTTTAAGCTGTGCACCAGCCGGAGTAATGGCAGCGACGGATATCACTATGAGCAAAACATCCACCCAATTAAGAGGTTCCTTCAGGTATGCACTTGGGCCGAAGAGCAATCCTATTTGGGGTGACGGAAACTGAATCAGTAGATCTAGAGAGAGCATCGGCATTACCCACCATCGGCAATTCCCATCATGCATAGCTCGACAATGAAAGCTGGAGGCAGTACAATTTGTTCAATCACATCTTTGAGCATGTAGCAAAAGGGAAGGTCAATAACGCACCAATTGCGAATAAGATATCGGCGACACGAAGGACGCCTGCGAGTGTACTGGTAGGGCTTAAGCTGGGTTCGTCGAGCGCAAGCGCAATGCAAGAAATGACAATGAGAAAGAGAAAAACAGATGTCCAATAACGATGGTGTACGAGGTGTGCGATGGCACGTCTCATGCGATTTGTTTCCCAGTTAACGATGAGATCGTGCAGTTTCATGGGGATCCACCACGGGATTTCGTGGGATACGCGAGCGGCCATGAGTGATGTGTCAGTTGATCGCAAGCTGGTCTGACTGGTGTATATTGAACCAAGTGATGACGCCCTGTCGGATGCAGACACGCTGTGCAAGCTTAAGGTTTCAGGAAGCTGGTGATTGCTCGCGCCAAAGTCAGAAGCATGTCCTGGGGAGGGTGCGTCATTGGTTTCTTGTTTTTCGTAGGCTGTGCTAGTTTTGTCGATTGTGAAGTGACCACTGCCTCCACTCTGAAATCGAGTCTGCTTTTCGTCATCCTGGAAGCCGGGGGCTCGCTGTTCTTTTTCGGCCGGAGAGGGTTCAACGGACTGCATCCTCACTTTCTTGGCAGCAAGCAACGTCTGAAGACGGGCGACAGCCTGGACTCCAAGAGCCGGAGCCTTCGCTTTGGCTCGCTTCTTCATTTCCTCCGCTAGTTCGTCTTGGAATGCGGAAATGATGATGCCTAAAAGCTGAACACAAGATTTTCGAAAGTCATGCAAGCGGAGAAAAGACGGCATTCGAACCATCTGGGAAATAATATAGGCACCAATCACCACGTTCAGCACGCAAAAGAGTGCCGCAACCATTCCTCGAGCTCGAGTAACCGAGACCTCTAGACAAACATTGACGTCAATGCTCAAACGTTCACAACCTACCAAAACACATAGCTACCAATATTGTTCCAATTTTCGGTTGTGAACATGTCCACAACACTAAGCATCGACCAACCGAGGCTGTCAAAATGATAGCGTGGCAGACCATCTGAAAAATTCATTTGATTGGAGAACAACTGTATTCCCAGGATAGCAAATGTCACCATAAGCAGAACCCACTATTTGCACTGTTAGAAAAGCAACTACCTCACTGAAAACAGTGTGAATTCATACCAGACATAAAAGTGGCCGCAATAGTGGCATCGAACGGGAGACAACTTTCATCAAACGCGTCAATTGCGGAGAAAATTTTGAGATTCTCAAGATCCTGAAAGCACGTAGTACTCGAAGTGAGGTGACTCCACTATTGCCCGCAATAACAAATATGTCCAATACTCCATATACTGTAAACACGAAATCCATGATGTTCCATATGGAACGCACGTAATTTCGAGGACCCTTTTCCGTGAACGTTCAATGCACTATCAGCCGGAGGTGAGAGGAAGAAAGGCTTACCACTCCAACAAGTTTCGCAACCATTTCAACAGCAAAAACATAGGTGCACGCTTGATTTAGGTTCTCCAGACCATTGTCCCAGGCTTCGCTGGCGTCCTACAGATTGAAGAGGGATCATTTCGTGCAAGTTTTTAGCTCACAGCAAGATGCACTTGCCTTCATGATAAGTGCAAGCTCAAGTGCAGAAACAAATGTCACACCAAGCATCAGCTTTTCAGCCCACGGATGGCATACGATCTTCGCTATCTTTCTCCGGAAGCGAAGCCAGGTATGCTCTCCTGTTTGCAATGCCAATTCTGACCTGCTCATCTGTGTTTGATTCGTATCGAGACCGGTAGCAGAGAGGTTTTTGGCAATGGCCACATCAATTGAGCCACCCGACATTCCCGACTCGACCGACGAGACGGATCTCGCGTCGTCATCGATGGAAAAACCGGAAGCTGCCCGGGTTATGACAGTGGGCACCACTCGCTTTGCTTTGTAAGCTTTATCCCACTCGTCTGCTTTTTCGCTAATTGACGAGGATACCACGGAGACAAGAGATCCAACCTTAGGAAACACGAGGAAAATCACCAACCATGTTAAAAGTGCCCAAGCGCCACTCACGATTATTTGCAGCCCGATGATGACAACAGCTATAAAATATATGAACGCAAACGGGGTAGTGGCATCCATAGCAAGAAACATGTTGACGGACCAGCCTTCCGTGGTAAGCACCTGGAAAATCGTGAGAAAAGCGGCAAATATATTGTCGAAACTGGGCAAATGTGAATACATAAGTGCCACCAATGTATGACAGCGAAGGCATATACTTACCTAACAGTCCCATACACAGGGTTTTCAAACCCATCCTGGCAGCTCGTACCAGTAGGACACTGATACCCCCAATTTGGGTCGATCGAGCATGTTTGGTCCTTCATCGACGTATCCACCAGTCCTGTCACGGAATTTACGCATCTCCGTCTCAGCTGCCCTCCCCATACGTTCTGTAAATGAAAGAGCAAATCTTTACATGGGATGAATGCTCTCGACGGACAACGACTCACCACACCAATTATGCCAAACGTAACAAAAAAGTATGCAGCAATCACAGTGACATCCCGAAGAAAAGGTAAAGCGTCGGCTAAGCCATCAAGAATGACCGGCATATGATTCAATCCACTGTAATCGAAGAACCGTGTTAGTTACAACGTTTGACCGGTCTCTCGGATGTATACATACGGAATTCGATGCACGTTTCTCAACAACAACAGTGCCCTCAACCCAGTCAAGTCCATAGACCCTGGAACTAAGCTCGCAATGCTCAGTGCAACTGTGACGGTTTCAAACCATCCCAACCAAGAGGTGAACATCTCTCGTGGACCTTTCGCAAGTAACGCGGCAATATAGTCGAGAATGAAGTACGTTGAAAATGCGATGTCGATAGTTTCAATCGATTCAATAAACAGGGCGTAGGTTGATCCGGCAGGCTGAGGCACCCGCGTGTATGCTGCAAGTATTGCGGCGTTTGCTGCCACTGCGAGCAATTGAAGGTAGCCGTATGTCGGCGACTGGAGAAATCCACGAAGTATGAATCTTGCTCGGAGAGCTGCAGTGAACGTTGTAGTTTCACCAAACGGTAGTGAACGAGAAATGAGTTTTCCATTTGATGTGTGTTGTTGTTGTAGCACTGATCCTTCAGAGTTTTCATCTTTCTGGTGCAGCGACAATTCAGGCATTTGACTTTGTGTGAAATATTCTGTTGATCTCGTCGTGGGAACGTTTGTGGGTGTCCACTCATCCGTTTGTGTACCATCTGAGACGAGCGCTAGTACATTCGTACCACCAAAATCCGAAGCCGTTTGTGTTCCATCTGAGACGAGCGTAACTACATTCGCACCACCAAAAACCGAAGGTTGCTCAAGCACTGCTGCGGATCGGACGTGAGAAGTCATTTCTTTGTCCATCTCTTCATTTGAATGTTCGTCGGTGTGTCTCACGGACGTGGCTTCGGATGTGGGTTCGGGCTTTGACGCAGAATCTCTCCTTCCGGTCAACTCTTTGTTCTGTTGAGCGGTGGCCAACTGTACCGGTACCACGGCTACTCCGGTATCATTGGGACCCAGAAAAAGCGAAGGTGCAGTAGAAGATCGTGAGGAATCCAAATGTCGCGTCCTCGACTCTGCAAATGGTGTCAGTTGCTGCACAATAGCACCCCGTCCTCCTTGCCCAACCTCATCCAGTTGCGCCTTCATGGAACGCAGCCGAGAGTGCTGCACGAGACCCTCGTCATCGGATGCATCTGATGGGTCGGGAGCGTTGTGCCGATCATCTCGCAATTGTAAGGACAAAGCATGAGAGGAGGAGACGCGGGATTCTGGTACCAAGCCAAGCCATCCCCGAGTCGCACTTTGCTGTGAAACGCCCCCCACCCAAGAGACCCCCACCGCTAGAACGCCTGAAGAAGACACTACATTTTTATTTTCTGCGTTTTCGAGCGCAGGAAGTGAATCGTGAGACGCAGCCCGAGTTGGTCCAGTCGATGTCCCATCTCCGTCCCGCAACGCCCCATCTCCGCCCGGCAACGCCCAAAGAGAATCCAGGGGAGCTGAGCGTGTTCGTGGAAGTTTCGAGATGTCGAGGTTTCCCTGGTCTATTGTTGCTCCAACGTTCATTTCATTGCGGACACTCTTTCCATCCTCTAGGCTCAAAGGTTTCATCGACCCAAATCCCGTGTTCTCCTTTTCCACTCCGTCCTTGCTCGCGTCATCCCATCGCTGCATCGAGTCGAGTTGGTAGTCCCAAGAGTCTTGGCCTGTTGTTGCCATAGTTCGCAAATTGCAACAAAAGAAGCAGTTGGACTTCTTTCCTGATGATACAGCATAAATTTGTTTCATTATCCAAACGCCTACTAATGGTATACATTTCAATGGTTTGAAATTGCAGCGTTCCGAGAGGACATGTCCATGTTCATAGCGTACCCTTAAGCGCTGCAAAGTGAGAATGCTTGTCTGCAATGGTGTGTATTAGAATGATAAGAATGAAATGCTGTGGTGTCGGTGTCACAGCCGTCCAAAGTTCAGACTCTTTCATAGGCACAGTTTCTCAATCCCCACCATGGATGCCATCGGCGGATCTTCGGGAATATCGCACGGCGTGAAACATGACGAGCTGTCCGTCGACCAATTGCCCAAGAAGAACATATTCCGACTTATGAAGGAATTTGTGAGCGCGGTGATCGTCGAACCTCTTATGCAACACTGACACCAAAAACAAACCGCCATCGATATTTGTAAATCTGGGCGGGAATTGTTCGTATTTGAATCTCGGGATAGCTTCCAAACCGTGTGATGATTGGGGAAGACGCTAAGAAAGGTGCGTTTCCAGCTTGGCCTGGACACTTCCAGGGACCTTTTGGCGCATGTCGGGCTTTGAGGTAACGAATGCACGGAAAAATATTTATTTGCTTCCATCTATATCATCTCCTGGAACCTCGAATGTCGACGAACCACAGCCATCATGCACTCCCTTCCCATATTCGCTTCCTACCTCACTCACGCCGCTCGTGACATAAAGGATTCCAAAGGAGAGGCCACCATTACCGAAGATCATGTTTTCGCCGCCCTGGAAACGATATTGGGCCTTGAAGGATTCATTCCGGACCTGAAAACAGGCCTGGACGGTAAATGACAGCCTATTCACCGCACCCCCCGCTGGCTACCCCATACCAAAATGTTTACGTGTTCACAGAGTACATTGCCTCTGGTGGCCCCCCGCGACCGAAAAAGAAGGTTGACTTCGCCGACGGAACACCTGGCAACCCGGGCGACGCCCACGACGAGGACGAGGACGACGTTGAGGACGAGGAAGACGATGGAGATGACGGAGCAGAGGAGGGATCCCATCTAGTGGAGCACGACGGAAAGCCGCCTGCTCCTATGAAAGTGAAACTTGTCCTGGGGAAACTCGGGCAACCTGTTGTGTCGTCTAATGATGGGAAAACCCCTGCCGCTCCTTTGACGAATGCGCCAGTAGGGCGCCCAGACTCATTGTTTGAGGGGAGCAGTATGATGAGCTCCGTGGGTTCGGTTGCGGACTCAGATGACGACCTCAATGGGAGCGGGAGCCGGAAGCGCGCCCGGCTAGCGATGGGACTATCTGAAGGGGACTCGTCGTCGGTAGATATGAACGTTGAGGATGCGGACAGAAAGTTGGGGGGAGACAACGATGACCCATTCGATTGACAGGGTCGGGCGGCGGCCATCGTACACAGTGGACAAACAGACGAAAAGATATTCTTCACGTCACGACAACGTGCATCGATGCATATGCAAGATAAGCCTAGCAGCAGCCGGTTGTAACGTGTACTGTATATGTAGCTACGTGACCCACCCTCGCCCCAACCGATCAGTTTGCGTTTGGCCTACGACCTCTCTTCTACCTTCACCTCAACCATCAACCCAGCATCCTCCTTCACTGGAAGGCCCAACTCGTCCTCTCCAGGGGCAGGAGCAGTCTCCGAGGAGCCCTGGCCTCCTCCGCTGAGCACAGTCACAGGCAGGAACATATCTACAGCCACAAAGCGGGCAGTGATGACGCAGACAGCGCAGACGGCAAACAGAGTGGTGGGCGAGACGCTACGAATGGCAAGCACGGATGCGGCCACCATGACGTTCATGGGCATGCGGAAGAGGGCCTAAGGCGGCGTGGGGGACGAAATGGGTGAGGGGAGAGGTGGAACGTAGGGTAAGGTGTAGCATCAACGTGGTCAGGGCAAGTAAGGCTTTGGTCTGACACTCACCATAATTGTCGCCCTGGAGTCCTCAGGCACGTAGCGGGACCGCAATGTGCCCGAGAGAGGGAAGTGAATACCGCAGCACATTTCGAACAATATGAACGAGGCGAAGACGACGGCGACATTCTGTTTCGACGGTTGGGGAGGATTCTCAATGAGGTTTGAATCGTGCAACTAACGTTCCATCAAATCTCACTGTCGTCACCACCAACGCAACCATGCTCGCTGACGCAACGGTCATCTGCAGTTGGGCCATCTCCTTGCCCGTCCACCCCCGATCAATCATCCAGCGGAACAACACCGATCCTATCATGACCGAGATCATGAAGCAGGCGAAAACAAGACCGTAGGGAACGTGACCGTCTGGGGCAAGTGGTTAGTTATGTTGAGTTCACAATGAGGCAGGCAGGACAACTCACTTTCCGTGAGCGTTTCAAGGACGGGTGTCCAGAGGAACACGAAGACGTACATGCAGGTTTCGAAGAGGACCTGGATGAGACCAGTTGCAAGAATTGCCTTGTCTGGAAACGTTTAGGGAATGGTGATTGTCAACATAATGAATCGTGAGCCCCCTCTGGCCAAACCAACGCCGCACGTAGCACCACGGCGTAACCCCCCAGTCCGCCGCATTTTCATCCACTCACCCGCGGCCACCGTCCTGAGCGCGTCCTTGAATTTTTGCACGCTCCCACCTCCTCCAACCTGTGCGACGCCACCGCCTCCACTACCGTAGTTCTCTGTCCAGCTGCTCCACACGACTCCCGCGCACGACGCGAATGCAAGGACCGCGACCCAGAAGGGCGCGCCACGCTCGGGGTCGTCGGGGTCTCCCCTCCAGTACGTGACCTTGTCCGACACAAGTCCCATGCCAATGGCCACGACCGAGTTGCCCAGGGAGGACAGCGCAAACGTGGTGGAAAGCGCAGGGGAGGGGAAGCCGCGGTGGAAGTGTTCGTAGGTCAGCCAGGCTTCGAAGGCGGTGTGGAGGAGGGAGGTGCTGTGGGAAGGGGAGGGACGCACGTGAGTAAGGTGCGGTTGGTGCAGTAGGGGCCAACAAAAGAACGTTTTTTTCACCCACCTGACGCCTCCAAAGAACCTTCCCAAGATCAGCAATGGCAAACTGTCGTACTGGATCAAGATGGAACACAACGAGTACGTCACGCAAAGCATGATGGCTCCGCGTTTGCGGCCACTGGCGGGGGTTAGGGGAAACAGAGGAATTGGGAATTAGATGGGGGCAGCTGGAATAGCTCTCAAAATGGACGAGTCCGTGTTTGTGCGAGTGTGAAGTCCAGCTCGCTTCATTGCCCAACGCTCTGCACCCGCAACCCAGCCCGATCCGACTATCCCACCCCACCTCCATTCCATCCGTCGCCCCAAACTCAGAAAAACTCACAATCTGTCAACAAGCGTCCCGACAAAGGGTCCCGAAGCGGCGCCCGAGAGGAATCCAACGACGAAAAAGACGCCGATGGCGTCTGTTTTGTAGCCATGTGCGCGGTACATAGGGTACGTGGCGGGTCCCTGGAGCCAGTCGCCGGCTAGGGGAAGCATGGGGTGAGATACTGAGGCCTCAGTTCAACTCCCGTGGTGTGGCTCCTCGTACTGTTGAGAGCGCTGACATTCCCCTTGACCCTTTCTCGACAAGAAAAAGGCGAATGTAAACTCCCAACCACAAAGTTGGTGTTCCTCAGCTGCCAGCAGTGCTCGAAACCCCATCCAATCTCGTCAACCTGGATCCTGCCCCCCGTTGTGAGCGCGTCTAAAACACGTACCCATAGCCAAAAAGAAGACGAGAAGGTAATTGACGCGGAACGCCTTGAGTCTCTGCAAAGAGAGCCCGTCGACCGTATCACCGCCCTGTCCCGCAGAGGGAAAGAGCAGCGCCCTGTTGACCCAGCACCATACTACACACGTCGCCGTGAGACCCCAGAAGAAGACCTGTGCGATGGCGGTGGAAAGTTGGGAGAGGGGAGCGTAGCGGCCATGCGGTGAAGACGGGCGGCGAGCGCGGGAGGGTGAAGTGAGAAGGGAGAGATGAGATTGGAGAGAATGAAAAGGATGGTGCGGAGACCGACCGAGAATATGTCCATTGTGGGGGGATGGACAGACGATTGCCACGGACTGTGAGGCGTGTGGCAAACTTGCCGGCAGAATGATGCCTCACTCGACGACCAAAGGGACCAACTCAAAACTACATTTGATTTGGGCTCGATCGGGACAAGTTTTCTCGATGGGTGTGAAGGGGCTGTGGCAGCTGCTGGAACCCGTGGCGAGACCAACGCGGCTGGACACCCTGCGAAACAGAGTCGTTGCCGTCGGTCAGTTTGCGAAGACTCGTTCCAGCTTCTGCTCTTCCTCAACCACTCTCCGCCCAAAGACGCGAGCATATGGCTCCACCAGTTCATAAAGGCCATCAAAGACTCAAGCGGGAACCCCCTCAATGCCGCCCACATTCTCGGGTTCTTTAGACGAATATGCAAGCTCCTCTTCTTTAATATTAAGCCCGTATTCGTCTTCGATGGAGGTGTTCCTGCCCTCAAGCGAGCCACCATAGTGCGTGATTTTTTCGTGGCATGGTCGATTCTTCGTTAAGTTTCCCCTTCACAATCAAACTCCACAATTTCTTCTTCGACTGTCCAGGCCAAACGCCGGGAACGCCGTACGCAGGTCCGAGACACCATCCAGCGTACCGCGGAGAAGATTCTCCAGAAGCAACTCCAGCTGCACGCCCTTGGACAGCTTGAAGCGGCCAAGTGAGTCTCGATTCCTAATGGGAGAAGGCCCCGCATCGGGGCAGATGCCGAGAAGTTATAGTGCACATGATCTGACCTTCCTCTCACTCCCCGCCATCTCACCTTAAAAGACCCAACACCAACACCACCACCGCTGGGAACAACTATGTCTACCACGACGACATATATGCGCCCCCCTCCACATCCACTAATCCAAACTCCTCCCCTTCCCCACCCAACAAGAACTCCATGTCAGCCGCCAACCGTATGATGTCTGGTCCTACCACCAACTCCACATCCACCTCACCCCCTCCGCCGCACAACACGCCCGTCGTACCTCCCGCTCCATCTGGTCCCATCAAACGCAAGCGCCCGCTGACCGACGAGTACGACCTTCCCCCGATGGACCCGACGCGACTCACGGCTAACGGACTGGATGTCAGGATGGCCACGGAGAGGGATTTGAGGGCGTTTGTCCAAGAGAACAGGGTGGGTTGGATGGATAGAGGTCTTGGATGGGTGGAAGTGGGACGCCTATGTCGCTCTGTCGAGTGACCAGACGAGGACGTCGCTGTGGAGAAACGATGGGTCCCCCTTCGTTCCGCACCTCGCGCTGATATTGCCCATGATTAGGATTTCATCGACACACTGCACATGGACTCCCCCACCTTCCACGCCCTCCCCCTGGAAGCCCAGTACGAGATCCTGCAAGACGCGCGCCTCCGCTCCCGGTCAACCGATCACTCTCGACTTGCCACTCTCCTCACGCAGGCGCCAAACTCGCTCGAATTCTCTCGCGGGCAGATTGCGGGTCTCGTCCGCCGCAACGAGCTCACCCAGCGCGTGTCCGAAATGGTCACGGGGAAGCCCGTCATCGTCAAGAACCGCAGTGGGGGCAAGGGCGCCGGGGCTGCGTACGTGCCCAGAAGGATTGCGGCGGAGAGGGGGAGGGAGTTTGTGATGGTCAAGAATGACGAAAGGGTCGGCGGCTGGACCATCAAGATGGAGGAAAAGGCTGTGGGGGGTATCATGGTGGCCACAGGCAATAGGAGTGTAGGAGAGGGAGTGAGTGTACCGCAGGTGAAGGGAGGGCAGAGGGCTCTGGCGGCTGAGTTGAAGAAGAGGTTGCACAGGGGTGCAGGGACAGCAACTGCGGATGCTGGTGTACCAACTGATGTGATCGACCTCGATGACGATGAGGACGATGGGAGGACGTCATCGAAGAAGATAAGCGTTGTGGAGGACGATGATGACGAAGAGTTCGAGGATGTCGTCATGGACACTGTGTCTGTTGAACGTGCGCAAACATTGACGTACTCCGACTCGACACTTGCCATCCCCGCCGACGACGAGCTGGACCAAGAAACACTGGACATGATTGCGGCGATCAACCAGATCACCGCAGCGGAGGAACAGCGGGACGCGCGGGAAGTGCACCACGCGGAAACTCCGAAGACAATGAAAGGGGGTCGTGGGTCACAGTCGCGTCGGCTTCTGCTGAGCGATTCGGACGATTCGGAGCTGGAGGATCCGGCTCCGAAGAGGTCAAGGGGCAACTCAAGAACTCGAAATGGTGTTGTGGCTTCGACGATTGTGGCGCCAATAGTGGTCGATGAAGATGAACGAGATAATTCTTCAGGGATGTTGGACAGCTTATCACCCGGCGACAGAGTCGACGACGTTTCCTATCTTCCGCCGAGTGTGCCCACTACAGCTTCCCCCCACTTGGACCAACCATACTTCTCTGGCAGTCCCAAAGTTCCGCTAACACCGTCGCCAAGTTCCTCTCCTCCCGCCGCCCATGCTCTCGCCTCTTCGGATGAGTTCCTGGCCTCATGGACTTCTATGGCGTCTGCCTCGATCCGACGCACGTTCCCAACCGTATTCCCCACTCCCAACAATGCCTCGCTCGATACCGCCATGCGCCAAATCATTCAGGCAAGTAGTCTGGATGACATGGCCGAGGAAGCGCGGGCAGCAAGGCGCCGACTGGACAAGATGGCGGAAGCGGACGCAATGGGTGGCAAGGGAGAGAGTGTCACATTTTGGGCGGGGTTTCTGGAGGCAGCGTACGGGTGGAAGGCGGAATGGGCTGTAAGAGACGGAGGGCCCGTTGACCTCGTGGAGGAGAACGATGTCCAGGAAGAATTCATCGACGTTGCAGCCGTGGAGACGTATCCCATTCCTCAGAAACATTCTGAAGGAGTAAGTGGCGAAGGTGCGGTGCAGTCCAGTGGATCACCGAATGGGTTGAGACAAAAGCGAAGAATATTGGATGCCATTGAAATCGATTCTGACGAGGGAGATGGAGATCGAGTGCCGAATAGAGTTGGCGATGGAATTCCATTGGCGGACTCCCGTGTGGATCAAATAGGCCAGCGTACCTCGGCGGAGCTCCGCTCCGCTTTGCAGTCTTCTAATGGCATAGTGGATGATAAGCACACTCCGAAAGCATCGAAAGCGACTACCATGGCGAGAATGGTTCTAAACCCCTCTGTGCCTTCACGCATGCTTTTGAGTAGCATCATTTCCCCGCGGCAGCAGTCCCGGGCCCGTGGATCGCTTCCCCAAGTGGTGTCTGGGAACGTTGTGAGGTGCACCGAGACAACGCGAGCTGATGATTTCAGTAACACGAACGATGGTGCGGCCCCCGGAGACATAACGGACGCTCACTCTGAGGGTCTACAAGGGCTTGATGCGGCTGGCACGGAAAAGGACGAGGAAGCGACGTTTGTCGTGGGAGACGGCGATGGTGGCATGGAAATCCCCGAAGAAGAGGCCGAGCGGGTTGATGTTCCTATCATATCGAACGAAGAGGCGGAAGAGTATGCCAAGTTCGTCTCGAGCGTCGCCAACAAGGACTTATCCTCCGTCCGAGCCGACCTTGAGTTGGAAGTTCAGCAGCTACACTCCACTCTGGGGAAGAATGAAAGACATGGCCAGGAAGTGACAGATCAAATGATTGCGGACTCACAGGAGCTTCTTCGTTTGTTTGGTATACCTTTCGTTGTAGCCACGATGGAGGCAGAGGCGCAGTGCGCGGAACTCCTCCATCTTGGTCTCGTCGAAGGAATAATAACGGATGATTCCGATGTCTTCTTGTTCGGTGGTGATCGAGTCTATCGCCACGTCTTCAATCGTGATAAGTATGTCGAGTGCTACCTAGCATCCGATCTTTCCAACGACTTGAAGTTGGACCGAGAGACATTGATCCAGTTGGCCTATTTACTTGGGTCAGACTATACTGAAGGAATCCAAGGTGTGGGGGCAGTCACGGCTCTTGAAGTCATCAGCGCGTTTGCGTCCGAGGAAGCCAGGGATTGCCTGGACTGTCTTCAAAGATTCAAGGAGTTCCATCACCGTGTCGCCAACAAAAGGAAGATTCCCGAAGATGATAAGGGCCAGAGGAAACGCTTGGTTTGTTTCGAATTACCTTGCACCCGTTTATGCTCCTTACCGAGGAACTCACGCGGAATAGCAAAAACTATGCAGTCGCATAGAAGTGCCCGAAGACTTCCCGAACGAGCACGTACGCTCCACCTACATGAACCCTGCGGTGGACAGCTCGAGTGAGCGATTTCAGTTTGCTCCACCTGATGTTGATAAACTTCGAGGGTGAGTTATATTGACAAATATTCTCCATCTTTCCCACTGACAGATAAATGACTCCCCCAGCTTTCTGGGATCTCGCTTAGGGTGGCGTCAGGAAAAGGTTGACGAAGTCGTTTTGCCCATCATTCGAACAATGCGTCAAAGGGAGTCAGAAGGAGTTCAAGCTCGGATCGACCAATTTCTGCCCGTCAGTCCAGATGCTTCGGCTGCCAAGAAGATAAAACGATTGAAGTCGTGAGTTATAACTGGTGTTCCTCTCGAGATTTAAAGTGTCACCCCGTTTCTTCCCAGGAAACGTGCCAGGAAGGTCTTCAAGTCTTGGACAGCGACTTTATCTGATGACGATGGGGAGGAGCACAGCGACACTGATTCTGAGGAGTCAAAGGACCAGTCCCCTGTGAAAGGTCGCAAAAGCGTTGCAAGGAAGACGCCCAAGCGACGCACGTAATCCATACATTGCCATAGTCATAACATTGCACTGATATTTACATTTGTTGATGTCTGGCATTTTAAAAACATCATTGTGCGTTGACCAATGCTTCCGTTGTGGTCGAATTCGCAAAAACAATGTCAAAGATCTGCGAGTATTGCTCGACTGGAATGCCAGTAATGCCCTCTCTAATGTAGTCTGGGAATTCTTCCCAGTCGTTCTTGTTTAGTGCGGGGAATATTATTCGAGTGACGCCAGATCTCTTCGCAGCAATAGTTTTCTCTGCAGTGTAAAAAATGTGTCAACAAAGAGGTAATTCCCACCACTCCAAGGTTCCCTCACCTCTTAATCCACCAATTTTGAGCACTTTCCCAGTCAGCGTTAGCTCTCCTGTCATGGCCACGTTTGGCAGTACAGGCTTTCCCATCGCCAAGCTCAAAAGTGATGTCGCCATGGTTACCCCCGCGGAGGGACCATCCTTTGGAGTCGCACCTTCAGGCACATGCAAATGAATGCTGGCATGACTGAAGAAGTCATTGCTGGGATATTTAGCGAGAAGGAACGTTTTCGCGAACGTGTAAGCAATCATTGATGACTCCTTCATGACGTCTCCCAATTGACCAGTTCGAGACAAATTCGCTTTTGAATCCTTTGACATCGCTGCCTCAAGCACAGATTCGACATAAAGTGCTGAACCGCCCATAGAAGTCCACGCGAGACCCATAACAACACCTGCAGGAGTTGTGTCGTACATTCGATCACTGGTGAACACGGGACTACCCACGTAATCCTTCAGATTGTCACTTGTGATGGTAAGCGGAGAAGGAGTGGGTGGCTGCGCATCCCTTGAGGAAATATCGTTGCTCGACGATGGCAACTCAGACAACCCAGTTTCTTCCACCTTCGCATCCACAGAAGCATCTGCAACCGTCTGCTCCTTAACAATCTTCAGTGCAGCCTTGCGGTACACCTTCTCAATTTGCTTTTTCAAGTTTCGTACTCCACTCTCTCGACAATAGTATTTGATTAAGGATTCAATGGCGCCCGTGGTAAGGTCCACATTGGCGTTCTCCAGTCCGCACGCGGCGCGGGCTTGTGGAGCTAAGTATTTTTCAGAGATTGCGATTTTCTCTTCTGCGACGTAGCCTGACAGCGGAATGACTTCCATGCGATCAAGAAGCGGAGGGGGAATGGTTTCCAGCAGATTTGCAGTGCAAACGAACAAAACCTTCGAGAGGTCTATAGGAACATCCATGTAGTGATCTAAGAACGAGTTGTTCTGCTCTGGGTCAAGGACTTCCAGTAACGCTGATGCTGGATCTCCTTGATGGCCTCTTCCGAGTTTATCAACTAAACGGCGGACACATCAGAGATGCCGTGAAAATGGACGAAAACCACTTACTCTCGTCGATAAGAATGAGAGGGTTTTGCGTTTGAACTTTCTTCAAGGCTTGGATAACTTTGCCTGGCATGGCTCCAACGTAAGTTCTTCTGTGACCCTTTATTTCCGCAACATCGGACAATCCGCCAACACTAAATCGGAAGAAATCGCGGTTCAAAGCACGAGCGATGGACTTCCCCACGGAAGTTTTCCCCACACCTGTCGGAATCAGATGTGCTTTATGAGAATGCAAAACATTCATTATCGGACAACGTACCAGGAGGCCCAGAAAGACATAAAATTTTTCCTTCAACAGTTCCACGCAGCTTTCCAACAGCAATGAACTCTAATATCCTGTCCTTCACTTCTTTCAAACCATAGTGGTCTTCATCCAAAACCTTGGCAGCATGAGCTATGTCGAAATTTTCGTCAGCATACTTGCCCCACGGAATCTGTGTGATCCAATCAAGATAGTTCCGGGTGACATTGAACTCTGATGCGGCTGCTTCCAATGTGGACAGTTTTTGGATTTCCTGACGACATCGTGGGAGTGTTAAGAGTGCAAAGCGTTCTGACTCATCAACAAGTATTCACCTCGTCAAATACTTTCTGAACTGCTTCAGGCATCTGCAGTTGGCTGGCACGCTCTTTGAATTTTTCAATCAACTTATCTTTGCCGTCAGTGTCGATTCCGAGTTCCTTCTTTATGCCTTTCAGCTGTTCCATAAGGAAGTACTCTTGTTGCTTTCGCGTTATCTTCTTGTCCACTTCTTTGGCAATTTCTTGCTGAAGTTTCGCATTCGCCAATTCCTTCTTCACCACCAATAGCGCCTTGTGTAGCCTCTCCTCCACGACGAGGGACTCTAAAATGGCTTGAAGTTCGGTTGGGTCAGCACTGGATACAGCGGCGGCGAAGTCGGCAAGACGGGAGGGTTCTGAAAGAAGTGATCCCCCCGCTTGAATCGAAAACGTTATGATTTGGTCCCTGAACAGAGGGTTCAGTTGAGAGATTTCCTTCATCACATTCAGCATCTCATTGGTGATAGCTTTCACGAGAGGAGTATCGGGGTTGTATGGTTCATCCAGAAGATTTTCCACATTTGTAAGAGACACGTCAAACTTGGAGAGGGGTAAATTGATGGGGTCATATATGGAAAGGGGATCGTCCACTCCATCTTCCACCTCGTTGCTATCAGGGGATTCTTCGACAGCCGCTTTAAAGAGAGCAAGTCGGTTGAAAACACCCCACTAAAATACATTTACGAGAACCTACCCTCTGGAGTGAGTATCTTCTCGACCGCGGCCATCTTCTCCTTTTCGCTTCCATTGACAGCACCCCCCTGAACAAGCTTCTCGGGGAGTACCAATCCATTGGCTCGAATACGGCGGTGGGGATACAGCAGTACAGTGAGACCAGCATTGTCAGGTCCGCTGGCGTAAACGTTCGCTATTTGCGCAAAAACCCCGATTCTGTGCATTTGCTCCATGTCCGTCACAATGTCGGGTTCAAAGTTTTCGTCTTTCGTCATGAATACTGCCACATATGGTTGTCGGCGAGCCACAAGATCGTGAATTGCAGAAATAACCGCGGGATCTTTGATATAAACGGTTTTGTAGAAGCCAGGGAACAGAGGGCGGCGAGTCAAAGGTATGGCAAGGAGTTGGGGGTAATCTTTCGGCACAGGGGGCTTTTCCAGACTCGACGATGTTTCGGTCGTTGCTGGGGTGAGAGAACCAGGACTGGGAACAGGCAGCGCTCGAGATCCTTTTGCCCCTGCTCCACTTTCATCTCCCGAGCCAGCGCCAGAACCATTGTTGTCACTGGGAGGTGATGACGTTCCGCCAGTGCCCCCCAGACCATTCGAAGCTGAGCTTGAGTCCACGATATTCGTTTTCGATGAGTCGGGTGTGCGCGCTGGTGGTGTTGCTGGTACACTGCGCTTCCTCCCTTTCCCTCCACCACCGGAGTTGGATCCAGACCCACCCTCGCCGTTTTCACCATTCTGCCCTCCAGAAGTTCCATCACGTTCTCCATTAGAAGGCGGAGTACTGTCACTTTCGGAATCGGACACAAATTTCGACCATCCGAAGTCCCTCGATGAATTGTTGATCGAGCGGTTGCGATACATGTTCAATACTGTGACGTGCCGAAGAGGGCTTCCAAGTGAAGAGGAGCCGCCAGCAGGAGTGGGATGGTAGCTTCTTTTTGTAAAATGAGGTTTCTGTAGGTGGAATGGAGATGGGATCGGATAACGACGAGACAGGTGCTGTAACGGCAGCTGGGTCCCTCGCGCTTTCCATGCCGGGGAACATGTGAGAAGCCTGGTCATCTGCCCTTTTGCGAGATCTGGTCCAGCCATCGCCGATGAAAACTATTCGGGTCCGATGATGTTTCGCAAATATTAGCTGTGCTGCTTATGTGAGTCGGACACGTCACGACTTTTGCATCACTATCTCATTAAGTTCAATAGGCGAGCTAAATGGCTATCAGCGCGTTGTAATTTCATTGTAAGAGAGCGAATATTGCTCTCGAGTTCTTCACGAGTCAGTGCGACGTTCATAATGGGGGTGATTGGATGCTGCGGCTCAATCCATAACCATGAGCTTGAACATACAATCGCAGTCCCAACAGCTCCACTCACCAATAGGTGGGTCATAGCTTTACTACCGCCAAGTATCTGTAATATTAAAATCCCGTCAGAAGCCTCGCAAACCATTCATCAGGCTGCAGTAATCGCACCTTCTGGGTGGGTTTAGGTCGATGCTCTCCAGAATCGGAAACTTCTTGCTCCGTGTCATCGGCTTGTGTGTCTACATCAGGCTGAACTACACCAGCGGACGGTGGATCCGGTCGAGACTCCCCTCCCAGAGGCGCAACATCTCGCAGCTTCCGCTGCAAGTTTTTGATTGTCCGTTCAAGCTCAAGGGTCCATTCATCTTTGGTTCTCGCCTTGGCGACAAGGCTTTCAACCTCCTTGGTCTGCTCTGCCAGCTGTCTCGCCTGATGACCGAGTTGCTGGCGAAGAGTTTTCCCCTCTTCCCGGGCTGCAGCCAATTTGACTTCAAGCTCCTCTCGGGCTTTCGATGTTTCGATGTTTATCGACACTTTCTCGGTTTCGAGCAGAGCGAGCTTGCTTTCTAGGTCAGCCACCGCCACCACCAGTTTGGATGCCTCAGATTTGCTCCGGTTGAAATCAGATTCCAACTTTGGAACCACTGAGACCTCATAGCCCGTGACACGCGAGCTTAGCTCCACCACTTCCTTTTGCAAGGCTTGAAGTTTCGCCTCCTGCACTCGGAGTTGCTGTGATGTTGAAGTGTGCAGGTCTTCGGGAGCACATTAATTAGTGATGAAAACAGCGGACCTTCTTGACTGAATCGAACCTCCAACGACAGTAATCAAAGATATAGCATCTTGCAATGCCATGCGAGAGGCCTATAGAAGCAGGTGTGGATCGCGGACGTGGTGGGAGCAAAGGTCACAAATTAACTTACCAAACTGGGGCTTGAACTTCGTAGGGCATCTACGATTGCAACCGCCACGGATTGCGCCGCGAGTGCCGCTTCGGTTAGGCCATTATATTGAAGTGCAAGCCATATTTCTAGAAACAGGGAGTGTCGGGGTGTGCAAACGCTCTCTGTAGGCGGTACGAGCTTACCTTCCCATTCAACATACCAATTCACGAGAAGCAAAATCAACTCAGATTTAATTGACGTCGCTATTGCGGTTCAGATTATAGTAGGTGGCAAGGCGTGAATCCGTTGTACAGATATTCCATACCATCAAGAGGATCAGATAGTACACTAGAGAGGCGCTCTGCAATCCGCTTTAGGCCAGCGCCAGTTTTCTCAACAAAGGTCCACAGTTGCCCATTCGAGGGTTTAGAAGAGCCCTCAGAGGCGGGCGCTCGAATGATGCCACGAGTATCTTCAAGCACCTCGGAGTACACGGAAGCGAGACGAACCACTTCATTGACGAGCTGTTGTGTCGCCGCACTGATGTCCTGTTGGGGTTAGGCACAATGGAGTTTGCCTCGCACACATGTATTCACTGTGAACTTGCCTCCTCCCTCGCGTCGCTTCCATGAACTTGCTCGAAGATGGACAACGCATCTTTCAACGCGTCACCTGCATCTACCAGAGCAGTTCGTCGGGGTGATTGAGGATGCTCCCGATGACCAAGGCCAGTCGTGCCGGATCCATTCTCCATTTTCCGCATGTTGCCCCCAACATTGTCAACGTGGGAATCTCTGGATATTCGTTCTTGAGGCTCAATAACTCCATCTGCATGTACAGTATCCATGCAATCGAAAAAGTGGGAAATGGAGGTTAGAACCAAAGGGAAGTTTTGGAAAGCGGATCTTAGTGAAGTCGGGGACGCCTGCAAAAGGATAGTCCACCTGGGTAAGTGTGAACATCGGTTCGACAAAGGTACGATGCTTACGGGAGGGTGAGAGAGAGAAAGAAGGGCAGCTTGCACGATTGTGTCCCTTCGAGAAGTGTGGTTTTGTTCCAATCGAAAATTCTTGATTCGCCTGATGATCCCAAAGTTAAAAGACGCAGTAACGTCTTGCGCTATAGCGTGTGATAACGAACTCTTCAAACAGTCGAGCTTGTTCACTCTGTTGCAAAACAGCGGCTTCGTTCTCCTTGGCCAGAGAAACCAACTCCGCTTTAAGATCCTCGATCTGAGACAGCGCTTGTGACAAATGTTCTTTGGAGTCCATATATTGAATCTCCCAATTTCGAGCTTCCGCCTTGGTCTCTCGCAGCTCGGTACTGAGATGTTCTGTCATTTGTGGTTCAGCAACAAGAACACGACTCTCAACCGAGTGAAGTACCTGTTGCCTCGAGCTTTCGCCGAAATTCTTGTGCAAGCTGCTCCACGCTCTTCTGCTGGTCATCGGCGTCCACTTTCGGTGCCCTCCGTGAACCTGGCCTCGCCTTGGCCGCCAGCACATGTCAATTTTCTTGCCGATAAGATGCAAGTGACTTTGAAAATCAACGTACAGCGAGTTCCTCTTGTAAACTCTTCAACTGTTTTGTCAGGCGGTCGTTGTGGAGGCGAGATATGTCATGGGCTTCCTGGGACTGACTTTCCCCAAAGAAGTTGGCGCGTTTTCAGGAAACCAAGGGGAAATATCCACGCCATCACCTTGCGGATTTCATCTTCTTTCATCTTCAGTTCCGCTTGGAGGAGTTTCGTGCCATTCTGTTCCTGGAGACATCCATGTTCGGGTTTGATAACCATACGAGCCCCAAAAACGATGCCCGCACCTCGATAATGGCACGTTTGAGTACAGAGTTTTGCGCCTTGACTTTCCCGAAATCGTCGAGGAGGCGTTGGTAATTCAGTGCAAGGCGATACCCATCAAGAGATCGTCTGTTCTGCTGCGTAAAAGACGGAGAAAGCGACGGCGACGGAGACGTTGCGCCGGATCGCTGGCTTTCACTCATACGGAGGTTCAATACGCTCAACTATTTATCCGTCTCACAAGCTTGTTACTGCGGACCACCAATTACAACACACACCCTCCTCCCCCTTTCTCTGGAGGGAACGATGAACGTTTCGTTATGTTTATTGCGGGCTCAGAAAACGATGCAGTTTGTGAAAGCTATCGAGATTACGCGCAACTACAGCTTAATTATATCGGTTGCATTGCAGGTTGGATCCTTTGCGTCCCCATTGACGGGCGGCCTCTTCCCGAATTCAAATGTTGCATTGCAGTTGGTTAAAAATTTAGCCACAAGCCGAAACCACAGCATCTTCATGTCGGCACTCAAATTCGTTCCTCGGGGCTCGCTTGTCGCATATGGTGCCAAAATTGCACCCATAAGGTGTGCCAGCATCAACACCAAGAGCCAAAGACTCGCATTAATCCCTCGCCAGGTCTGCGTGTGTCGTTTCCAGGTTCTTCTCGGTCGCTGTTAGCCACTCCGAAGTCACGGTCGAGGCTCTGAAGGGCGAACACGATGGTATTTTACAGTGTGCTAGAAAGATTGATCAGGACGGCGCTAAAGAGACCTTGGTTTCAACCCTCAGGGATTCGAGTCATCTCGTTGAACCGCCCATCTGTCAGAAATGCATTCTCAAGAAAACTACTGGGAGAGTTTTCAAACGCAATTGACGATGTAAGGGCTGATTCAGATGCACGAGTCGTAATTTTGCGAAGTTTGGTTCCTGGAGTGTTCTCTGCTGGTGAAGATCCACACCTTTACTCCCCCAAATACGCACACCTCACGCAGACATTCTTCCCCAATTCAGGCGCAGACCTGAAGGAACGTCTCACAATGTCGCAGTCGGACGTGGGCGCCTTCGTCAACAAGCTGAGGGAAACGTTTTCGAAGTTTGAGGCATTGCCCCAACCGACCGTTGCCGCAATCGATGGTATGGCACTCTTGCTGTCAGTTCAACAATAAAGCAAATCTTCCTTACAATATCTCTTATAGGCGCGGCACTTGGTGGCGGTAGGGTCTCGCTCATCTTGGTTTGTCTTGCGTGAATTCTGACAATAATCTCCCAGGGCTTGAACTAGCACTATGCGCTGATATTCGCACTGTGGGCAAGGGTGCTCGCGTACGTTGAATTTTGTGGTCCTTACCGCGACAGACTCAGAAGCAATGAATTACGATGCAGGTTGGCCTTCCAGAAACGAAGCTAGCAATCATCCCAGGCGCTGGTGGGACCCAGCGACTATCTCGACTCATTGGTATTTCGAGAGCAAAGGAGTTGATATTTACGGGGCGGTCTCTTGATGCGAACGAAGCATTCCGTTGGGGTATTGCGAATCATGCAGTTGAAGATGGTTTTTTGAAGTCGTTGGAACTGGCGTCGGAAATGTTGCGCTCGGGTAAAGTTAAGCAATTCAAAACAAAAGGCATAGTGGTTTGACGGAATCTGGTTTCCTCAGGACCCATTGCCCTGCGTGCAGCAAAAGCTGCCATTACGACCGGCACACCACTCGATCTGTATGTGCTAGCTCTTTTTTTCTCTTCGTCGAGATACTTTTTGACACTCTGTGGGACACTTCCAGTGCAACAGGTTTGAAGGTTGAGCAGCTCTGCTACAACGAGGTGATTCCCACCGACGATCGAATGGAAGCTCTCAAGGCCATGTCCGAAAAGAGACCACCATTGTTCAAAGGCCGTTGAGCCACGGGTTATTAGGAGAGCTACACCGTGTATCTACATGTCTAAATCGAAGTAGGAGGAGTCTCTGTCCGAACTCTCAAGCGGGTTGAGAAAGTTTGTACCTCGGCATCGGCATTGTCCATCGCCCCTTGAAACAGCCTCGAGTCCGTTTTTTCCAACTCGTCCATGGCTCGTCTCATAGCCCAGTACTTTCGCCTCAAATCATCCTGTTGCAATTGCTTCCTCTGCTGCTGCACCAGGGTCCAAGCCCGCTCTACCATCTCCGCCTTGACTTTGTTTTGAACCAACACGTTCGAGGGAGATGATGCATCCCCTGACTCCTTCTCGTAGAGAATGGATTTGATAAGAGCAAATCGTGGGTCGGTTATGTTTTGGGCACGCGGGGGTGGTCCATCGCGTTTTGTAGCATAAAATCTGGGCAGCAGGAGAGGAGAAGTGGGTGATAACAGTCCGCACTTGCGGGAGAGACTGGACATTTGGGATTGAAGATTTGTTACTGTGGTCAAGGTTAGAGGAGTAACTCTCGGAAAACCAAAATGCTTTATCTTGTCGGTCTTGGCTTGGCTGATGAAAAAGACATCACGGTCAAAGGCCTTGAAGCGGTTCGATCGTCGGAGCGGGTCTATCTGGAGGCTTACACCAGCCTCCTTCTCGTTGGGGTGGAGAAATTGGTGTGTTCCAATCGTGTTGGAGGTATTACCGGTATTCTATAAGTGGTACTTTACCCAGGAAGACTTCTACGGAAAGAAAATAACTATTGCAGACCGAGAAGCTGTGGAATCCGCCGCTGATGCTATTCTGAAGGATGCGGATCATGTCAACGTCTCATTCTTGGTTGTAGGAGATCCTTATGGGTGAGTGCGTTTTACCTCTGATCTGAGACTTGCCATCAAAGTTGAGCTCATGTAAGGATTCCGCTCGGTACCCATTCTTAGAGCGACGACACACACAGATCTTGTGATTCGTGCGAAGGAACGTGGTATACCTGTCCAATCGATACACAACGCGTCGATTCTCAATGCCGTCGGCGTGTGCGGACTTCAGCTTTACAATTATGGCATGGCCGTGTCCATTCCATTCTTCACCGAAACATGGCGACCAGACAGCTTTTATGAAAAGATTCAAACGAACCGGCTGAATGGACTTCACACGCTGTGCCTACTTGGTACTTGCAGTCTCCTAGAGCCAGTCGCTTTGTCCACTGACACATTCCTGTTCACCTGCACCATCAGATATCAAGGTCAAGGAGCCAACCCTCGAGAGTCTTGCACGGTAAGTAGTTGTTGGGGGGATCTTTGAACTATCGCGCACTCACGATCTCGATTAGTGGCCGAAAAATATACGAACCTCCTCGCTTCATGACAGTGAATCAGGCCATCAATCAACTACTGGAAGTTGAGAATGGGCGCGGCGGTAAAGGTGGGTCATCCATGAGCGGAAAGCCGCGATAAACTCACTCCAATCCTCCTCAGTCTATTCGGATAAGACAATTGGAGTTGGATTGGCACGGGTTGGTTCTCTGGACGCCAAGATTGTCGTTGGAACCTTAGGCGAACTGAGTGAGGTGGACTTTGGTGCCCCCCTCCATTCTCTTATAGTTCCAGGCAAAATGCACCCTCTGGAGGTAGAGCTAGTGGAAACTTTTGCTATTAACTCTACAAAGTTCCGCGAAAATGTACAAATGGTGTAGACCACAAAAGACTTACACTTTGCAAGCGTCCCACCAGAGCCTTTCTTCAGTCCTCACCGGCACTTGTCTTTAGCTGTCAGTGGCTTGTGTGACGATCGCCGAGGAGCATCAGCAGCCCAGGAAGTCGTATAAAAAGAATGGGTTTGTTTCGCATCGAATGAAAGCAAGCTACATCATCGCTGACATCTCATGACATCGCGCGTAGGTATCCCCAAGTTCTTTCGGTAATGAATTGTTTTCGCGTATAGAGAGGTAAAGCGCGTGATTGACAATCACAATGAACTTCATTGCCATACAGATGGATTAGCGAGCGATACCCGCTGTGCTCGCAACTCATCCAGGAGAATCGCATACCAGAGTTCGGTGAGGACTACTTTGTGCTTCATGTGGATAAGTTTATAACGCTTGGGGCAGACAACCTATACCTGGATATGAATGGCCTCATCCATCCGTGCTCCCACCCAAACGACGGAGATGCTCATTTTCGCATCACCGAACAGGAAATATACCAAAACATCTTCGATTACATCGATAGTTTGTTTCAAACCATCAAACCCAAGAAACTCCTCTTCATGGCCGTTGACGGTGTTGCCCCACGAGCTAAAATGAATCAACAGCGATCCAGGCGATTCCAGACTGCAAGAGAAGCGGAAGAGTCTCGAAGAAAAGCACTCGCGAAGGGTCAAACGCTACCAGATTCTGACCCCTTCGATAGTAACGCTATTACACCAGGAACAACTTTTATGACAAAACTGTCAGAGCAACTCAAGTGGTACGCTAACTTGAGAGTCTCCGAGGATCCAGCCTGGAAAAATGTGGAAGTGATTCTATCTGGTCACGATGTAAATTTGTTTCCCAGTGCTTGTCGTTTTGTGGGACTTATGCTCTGACTTTGACAGGTTCCCGGGGAAGGAGAACACAAAATCATGGAATATTTGCGACTCGCAAAGTCTTCTCCTGATTATGATCACAACATTCGTCACTGCATATATGGCTTGGACGCTGATCTGATCATGCTTGGGCTGCTAACGCACGAGCCTCACTTTGCACTTCTGCGAGAGAAGGTCAATTTTGGTCGCAAGCAAACTAAAACCTCCACAAAGGCAGAGAATCAAGAGTTTTATCTTCTGCATCTTTCGCTTATCCGGGAGTATCTAGACCTCGAGTTTGGACAACTGAAGGACGCCATCTCGTTTCCATACGACTTGGAACGCATCATTGATGATTTCATTCTCATGTGCTACTTTGTGGGCAATGATTTTCTTCCGAACTTGCCGAATTTGCACATCAGGGAGGGAGCGTTAGCCCAATTGTTTGACGTGTACAAATCGGTTTTGCAACGAGGTGATGGCTACTTACATGAATCAGGCGTTCTTAATATGCGACAATTGCAGGCGTTTTTGGGGGAGCTGGGCGCTTTCGAAAGGCGATTCTTTGAGAATGAAAGGACGGATCTTAAGTGGCTTGCTGGCAAAATGATGGACCAAAAGCACAATGACGCCCGAAAGTTGGCTCAAAGCTCGGCTGCCCAGAGTGAGCGAAAATCCTTTTAAAAGCAAGGACGTTGATGGTAACAATCACACAGCATTGACACCCACCCAAAAGGCGATCCTGGAGAACGTCAAAGAGTTTGTTCATCGACATTCTCGGACCGAGCGGCTTGCGTTTCAACCTTCTTTACCGGCGCGGGATCGAGCGTTTATTGGCCGTTTGGCGAAGGATCTTGGCTTGACCCATGCGTTCGAAGTCGGACCACATGATTCAAAGCAGATGATGATCGACTGGGACTCAGACGACGACGAATCAGACGATGAAAGTAACCTGGCACGTTTACGTGTACTGCAAAAATATGACAGAGCTGCAGTGAAGGAGGAGGATGAGTTGGCCGACGCAATGGAGAGGGAGATGAAAATGCGAATGGATGAAGAGTTCGTGGAGTGGAAGAGGACTTACTATAAGGTTTGAAGACTGATTTCGGATTGTGTATTAAGGCTGAATCCTTTGGCGTGCAGGAGAAGATGAACTTTGATTACGGCTCGGAAGAGATGAAACAATTAGCTTACCATTATATCGAGGGAGTCCAGTGAGTCATGTGGTCATCTTGTGTGATCTAAAGTGTTGTTCCTTGACAATGTTTTTCTAGATGGGTTTTGCATTATTATTATAGCGGTGTGGTGTCATGGGGATGGTTCTACCCCTATTACTACACACCAATGATAACAGGTAAGGCACCCTTCCCCAAATTCGCCTTCGGGATTTTCTCAATGCTTTCCCTGCAGACATAAATGATATTGAGCATTACACTTTCAAGTTCGAAAAGGGTGAACCTTTCAAGCCGTTTGAACAGCTGATGGGAGTCCTTCCAGCAGCCAGTCGAATGCTTGTTCCAGAATGCTATAGAGTGGGTGCCTTCGTAACCCAACTCCCAGTCACTGTCGTAATCTTGTTCCCCTTATCTCTACAGGACCTCATGACTGACGCTCATTCCCCGATACATGATTTTTATCCTCTGGAATTTGAAACTGACTTAAATGGCAAGAAGCAAGGGTGGGAGGCTATTGTCAAGATTCCTTTCGTTGACGAAAAAAGGCTGTGGTCTGCAATGAGACGTGAGCGTAATTTCTTTGCGCATTGTGGCCCAACTGATTTCACTACTCGGTTCCATCTTGCAGCGCGCGAGAAGCAACTAACACCCTCTGAGAGGGCGCGCAATAGATTCGGAAACACTTGGCATTTTGCACACCGAGAAGGAAACGAAATCACCTATCCTTCGTCGCTCCCGGGTGTATTTAAAGGTTAGTTGTCATGCCATGATGTTCCTTGTTTGAGACGAACGCTCACGGCCCAGTTCGCAGACATAGTAAACTGCCACACAGAAATGACGGTGTTTCACCTCCCAATCCTCGGAGAGAAAGGTTTCGTCCGGGGATTGCTCAGTGGCACCCGATTAGGGGTGCGTGCTCAAGCTGGGTTTCCCAGTTTGGACACCATTCAACACACCGGAGCTTTGGGGCTCCACTCTGTGAGAGTTTTTGAAATGGATTCAAGGTAAGATGACCCGGATGTGCTACTCTTGTTACTTGTGTTAATCATGTTGTAGGAATGAATCTATGATCATAACCTTGCAAAACCCTTACGAGAATGTTGCGCCTGAAGAGGTTGCGCTCAAGCGGATAGGAAATCGCATTTTCGTTGGTACGATTAACATGCGACAAATTTCGTGAATCGTTCGGCGCTGATTATCCATGTTAGGTTGGCCTTTCTTAACCGAAGCAATTGTTGCATCAGTCGCGGATGAAACGTCCTTGTACTCTGTTATTGAGAATGGAGGCCAGAAACGAGTTGTGAAAATTCCTCAAACTCCGGAGCAATGTGGAAGGTTCCAGAACGAAGCAAATCGAATCGAAGGAGAATATAGCAAGCGCTTCGCAGTAATAACTGGACCCGTCGAGTTAATTCTTTATGCCCGCCTGCTGCAAGGTAGTTTCCTGACGCTGGAAAGTGATTCTGAAAACGTTTTAGTTTATGATTTTTCTTCTTAGGAATGCGGCACTTGGATGATGGATCCGTGGTCAAGTTTTATTCTGAACCTCAACGACAATCCGCATTTGCATTGCAGGCAACTGTTGAGAAAGTAGAATACGAGGACATCCGCTACATGGTACTAATTGCGTGGCATTTCTCACTTGACGCATCTCACTTTTCTGGTGGTTCTGAAGGAACAACCGCCCCTACCAGTCTCTGTCGACTTTCCTTTGGGCTCCAAGGTGTTCTTTTTGGGATTATCATCCTATGGTTCACTGGCCGAGGTGAAGGGACACACAGCTGAAGGAGACCTTTTAGTTATTCGTCTACAGGTGAGGATACGCGCGGTCGCTCCACGTTGTTGACTTCGTTAGTATCGAACTTGCATTACCACCAGCGTCCTGACAAAGATGTTGACTTGACCCTCACCTTTGGGACTGAGCTCGTTAAAGAGTGCATGGACTCTTTGGACTACAAGCCAAACTGGCAGGTTGCAAGCGAGCTTGGGTTGAAACCAATCACAGTTTCGAGGATTACCGCGAGCCTTCTCGTTTCGATTGTGGGGTCAGGGGAGCGAGTCAATATTGGTCTCAACATGAAATTTGATGCAAAGCAAAAGAAAGTACTTGGCTACACGAGGAAGACAGATCAATCATGGGAATACAGCAAGAAAGCAGTGGACCTAATCCAAGCGTATAAGGTAACTGCTTGTTTCATGTCTCCCACCTGTTTTTGAACTCACCTTTCCCATAGGTCCAATTCCCTGAAGTTTTTGCGGTCATTGATCGTAAACAGAAAGATACATTCGAAGCGTCTGACTTTTATTCAAGGGATCCAACTCTAATACAAAATGTATCAACTTGGCTTAAAAGCGTTGCGTCGAAATTTGAGCTTGCCGATCTGGATTGCGAATCATTAACAAGTGTGAGTATGCCCTCCTCATCGTGTCGTTGCATTGTCTCATACGTGTAACCAGGACTACATCACCCGAGTTGAAGAGGCAACCGACGGCACCTCTGCGGCCTCGTCAACACCGAAGTTCGTTATTGTCAAGGGTGTACCTCGACAGGTTTGCGTTCATCTGTGTTTGGGCTGATTCGATTTTCTTATTTCCGATTGCATCTACCAGGCCTTGTTAAAACCGTCAAGTGCTAGAGTCCGCTTGGTGAACCAATCTTTCGCTTTGGGTGATAGGGTAGTGTACGCGGATGGGTCAGGTGAAGTTCCCACTGGGTTGAAGGGAACCGTTGTTGGGTTGAGGGGCAAGCTCTCCGACGTGATATTTGATACGCACTTCCAAACCAATGGGTCAGTTCCTGTAACTATGCTATTATTCTGGTTTAACATATTTTTCCTTTTTTCTCAGATCTTCCTCGATCCGCAGAAAGGAAGTCCCGTCGGCTTGCCTGATCAACTTGACAAACCGCCAACCCCCGGTATCTTCGGACACTCTAGCCACCGTAATGCCAATCAATGTGAATCCTCATCGTGGACGGCAAATATCGAATGGAGTGCCACGCCCTGTATCCTCTCCTAGCGGGCGCGGGGGAGCCGTATCTTCCAGAGGTTGGGGGAGACCTGAAACCAGTGGACGTACGCCATATGCGGCAAGCGAATTCAAACCGGACAGGAGCATCGGCGGTGGCGATGATACATCAGACTTTGCTCCACGAGTGGTAACTGCGAGCGCTCCACCAGTGGGGCAGTTCCATAACGGACATCACAATAATTCAACTTTGCGCGGCATGCAGTCTGCGAGGCGAGGCCGGGGACGCGGATACTTTTGATATAACAGTGTTTTGATCACAATAATAACATGATTTATGCCCATGATACATCAGATGCATAAAGTCCGCTGGAATACGGGCTACCATAACGTTGGTTCGGGTTCCTCGGACTCTCAGTCCTATTTACTGCGGGACTTATAGGACGTGTGTTGGGACTCACTGTCCTCGGTTGCTGTCCGGTGACTTCTGACGGGCCACTTGCAAGCCGCATACCCGCATACATGTAAGTCGAGTCTGGTGCCCAAGAGAGATTCAACGGATAGCCCATCGAGGTAGTATACTGGGAGCCACCAAGAGGTAACACCGCCCTCGGAGTAGCCGTAGAAGCTTTCTTCTTCTGGACGGGCTTTGAGATGGGAGTATGATGAGCGGCGACATCACCCGCATCCGAAAAGCTTTTGACATTTTCAGTTGACCAAGTCCCAAAAAATGGCGATTGTTCAGTGGCTTCAGCTCCTGGTGTTGGACTGAGTATCTTCTCAATCGCTGGTGGCGAAGCGACATCCGATCCGTCCAATGGATAAGGCGCAACCAAACCAAAGCTCGTCAAATACTCGCGGGAATTGTTCGCTTTGACTTCGAAGTCGGGCACAGGATGAGTAGGTGAAACAGGCCGTGGATGGTGGAGGGCGATTGGTCTGTCGATCGCAGAACGGAAAACAGATCTCCGTTTCTGTCTGTGATTGGATACCACTCCATTAATGTCCTCATCCTCTTGATCCTCCTCCGATGCGAGGTCATCGATGAGGGCCGAGCGATCAAAGTATTCGTCATCGGTGTCCGAATCTGACGTGTCAATATCTTCCTCTCTTGCCATAGCGAAAGGAATACGTCCCTTTCGGGAGACACGTCGAACCTTCATCTTCTTCGGGAGATCATCGACATCTTTGCGACGGGCTACTTCTCCATTGGGTTCGAAGTTTGTTGCTACTTCTTCCTCCTGCATCCCTCCGCACGCAACATCCTCAACCATTCGTCGGACCGTTGTCACCTCGTAGTTCCTTCCGCAATTATTGTCCCAGTATTCAGCACCTCCCACTTCATACTTGACAACAAGCTGCATGTCGATTGAGTCTTTGCCCGCAGGCCATATGCCGTCCAGATCCATCTCAAACCCAAACACTTCGTCACCACCTCCCAGTCCTGTCCAAGGGCCTACATAATTCCCCTGCACCTCAAGGTATGAGATCCACGTGTCAAATGTATATCGCACAGTGACTCGCTTCTCAAACGCGAGATTTCGAACCACTATGGAGCCTTCAACGCGGGGGAACTTGGAGTCCGGTAATCGTAGGCCCTCCAAGCGGACTACAGCACCCCAAGAAATAGGTATTGTTGCTCGGAGGGAGTAGCGGGTGTTACAGGGGTTGGAGACATCAAGCGGAGCATCCGTATGGAAGAAATGTCGCGTCTGTGGATGGAAGCACAAATTCACAGCTCCTCTTCCTCAAAAACACGTGGCATCGTTTTGAACTCACATGTGTCAAGCTCGGAGAAAACCTCACCGCTTTGGGGCTTGGAGACCTCCTACCGGGTGTTGGCGTCCTCAACGCGGGCCGGGCAAGGAGTGCTCGCGAGCTCCGGTCTTCCGTCGAGGAACCCGAAGCAACGCGGTTGTGAGTAGTTGATACGAATGTCGGAGAGCGCGGAGGAGGGGATATTTGGGAGGAACTTGCTGCTGTGCCATTCGCAGAGGCTCCATCAAAAGCGATTGATGCGCCAGGAGCCCGGCCACTGCTATTCCACGGTGGGTCCGTTTTCGCTGTTTGTGACAGTGCCAACGGCGGAAACGACGTGATGCCAGACCGTACAATTTGACCATGGGCAGGCGAAAGCTTGGGGACATCCTTGCCACTTGGTTGAGAGTCACGGGGTGGTGTTGCATCTGCAGCTTTTGCGCAGGACAGAGAACCAGGGGGAGGTGAGACATCTTCTTGTATCGAAGTTGGTTCCGTCACATGTCCGCCACCTGTGTCCTTCGTTGAACCCAAAGTAGGGGACGAAAGAATACCGGCGCTCAACGCCGAGGATTCAAGAGAGGGAATGCCCCTGCGAGAAGACGAATTGGGGGAGCTCGGAGAATGCAATGACAAGTCTGACAATGATGCCAACAGGGCTGATGAAGATGTTTCAGAAGACGTGCTCTGGTGTAGAGAGCTTGAAGAAAGCGGAGATGGTGCTGCACTTAATGATGTGGAAGACGATGCTGCAGATGACAAATGTGAAGACGGTTGAAAGTGGGAATGAGGGGTGAGATGCTGTTGTGAATGTGTACTAGATGCAAAAGAATGCCTCGCGGTTGCGAAGCTGTGATGGGAGGATCCCGGAGAGCTTGAAGCACCAAAACTGGGCGAGATTGGACGGTGTAGTGGAGTAGGAGGCAGATGACCGATGGATGAGTCACTCGGAGGTGCAGAACTCGTCCTGGGGATCTTGAGAGACCGAAATCTTCCATCCTGGTCGATTCCCTGAAGCGAGTCGAATGAATAAAGAAAAGAGGATAGCTGGTCTGCGTCGGTATTTGAGTCGGGCGGTGTACGTTGTGGGGCGTTATTTGAATATTGATATTCCGGATCCACTGGAGGGGGCATTTGCGGCCTTGAGAGGCACAGCAGCAGATGAGAGTCAGGCTGCAGGACTGTAGGGTGGGTTTGGAGCATGAGGAGACGCTGGAGAATGGATAACGTCCCACACAGCGGAGAAACTTGGTCAACGGTATCTGAATGCTTGCTATCGCTCTCATGAAGCACTCACCACTAAGTGTGTGAAGAATCCTATCCAAAAGTTAACGTTACCGCTGACCAATCTCCCAGGCAAAACGCATCGGGACGCGGAACGAGTTCAATGAGGTATGGTCAATCCCGACTCAATCCTTGTCGGACGCCTTCCGCCCACAATTGCCCCTTTCTAAAAAGAGTAGAGTGTCTCGGGCACCCCTAGAGGGAGTTCGCGCCTGTGTTGTGAAGGTGTCCCTCTGGTTGGTGGTCAATTCGATACTCTTTGCAAATTTTCGTCAGTTGCTCTAGTTGTTCCTTTTCCCCTCACCCTTTCCCCCTCGAAAAACCCGCATTTACATCCAATGTAGTTCGCGTGTTTTATTTGATCTGCTTTTGTGAAGCTTCCACGAGTATTCCAGAAATTTGGGATGCATCATCTCGAACCAAGTCTTCTTGTCTTTTCCCACAGCGGGTTTCTGTAAAGGGGAAAAGGAAGAAGAGGAGAAGGAACATGGGTGACTCATCCTCTAGGAAGCCGGCTTGGAACAAACACAAAACTACGGATCCCTGTCCCAATTGCCCGGCAACCATTTCCTATCGTGTGTCATGGGGAACGTCGAACAAAGCGATGAAGAAGATGGAGCGGCATTTGGAATCGCAAACGTTCGTAGGAGTGCTTCAGCAGAGCCTGTCGAGCCAGGGGACTAAACTCAAGTACCAGGTGTATCGTCGAATGCGATCGATACTCTTCGACATCCTCTTTCAAGCATCGTGCGGGGCCAGTCCTGGACTGACTCGGGTGATTGTGGAATTGGTTTTGATCACTCTGCAGGACATCGTGAACAACAACTTTTCGCAACGTTGGCAATCGGAGGTAAGACAACCTCATATACCGCGTGCACCGAGTTTTCTCATTTTGATTCCTCAGATAAAGTGGCTTCAAGTGCTGTTGAGCTGGGTCACTCCCGAAAGTCAGAAGGTCTCATTTCAACGCTATTTTATCTCACCATTGCCCTGTCCTGTACCTGTGTGTTTGTTGGCGCGTTTATGGCTTTTAAAGCCACAATGGCTCCCGCTCCGCGATCCGGGAAGCATGGATTCTTCGAATTATCCGACTGGCATTCTTCGTCATGGGTGGCATAGCTTTTACACCAGTTATCATACTGTTTCTGACATTTGCGATCGATCATTGCAGTGAATTTGGAAAGGACATGTTCTCTGCGGCGTGTTGGACAGACTGGACGGACATTCTTCCCAATGTTTCAATCTTCTCAGCAACATTCGCTTTTTGCGCACTCGCTGTGCTTGTTTCTGGAACGTTTCATTCAATAGACCCTTCCGACGACGACCCGACTTCTTGCGCTCATACACGTGTTTCTGGTTTCCACCTGATTGCAAGAGGGACCCTAACAGTTCTATATGTCGTGCTGTCAGACCGACGAGTGATGCTAATTGGAGCTGAGCTGACGGAACAGCGTCGCTCGTACTTTTGCCAAGCAGTCTTCCCAAGCAAGCTATATATATGTCGTGTTCCGTCGTTCCTCTCAACGAGTGTTGCATGGACCTACATCTGGTATATCCCGTATTTTAATTTTACCTACTCGTGCGCGAGGTCTGCTTCTTCGGGTCTTTGGGCGTGGGCTTCGTGGGCTCTCCTCTGTACAACTGCTCCGCCCAATTCCGACGTTGGGCTGGTTTGCTTCATCTTGGCTCCTGTCGTTGTTGTGTTCTCATGCCTCCTTACGTTTTATCGCCGGAGTTGCGTATCGAAGATGCCTATTCGCAAGGTTGACGGCTTCATGGTCGAACTGAAGGTGCGCTTCATCTTGGAAGACGCCGGACCAACCACAACAAGGAAAAATATCGCAAAGCTTTCGGTAAACGAAGCAGAATTCAAACCCAATAATTCTGGATGTCCCACCCTGCGATCAGACTAACGGCATTCTGCTTCAGCGGAACATGAACACTCTCTAGAAAATGGCGACGATAGCATGGACCGCCATATAGGCGCAGTCTTCAAGAAAGTCAATGGTGAGTGCACTTGCTCTAAACCATACTCGTTTTATATTAATGCACTGAGCTTCAGAAATTTATATCGAATCATCTAAAAGAAACCCCGAAGACTCGATGCTTTTCGTGTTTTGGGGAAAGTTTTACAGATTCCACTTGCTGAGCCGACATATGGCGTTGACGTGCAACGCCAGGGCCGAGTCCAAGCGACCGAATAAAAAAACGGAAACTTCTACATCCTTCACAGGCGACGCTATATGGCGGAAAAGAGTGCGACCACGGACGACACAAACAAAATTTCTATTGTACGGCAAACAGCTGCAAATATCAAGGCAACTCGAACGAAAAGTTCTCGTCCATCAAATCAAGTTTTGGGGGAACTTCGCAGCAAGGAGCCCAACCTTCGGCAGCTTCAGTTCTTCGGCGCCCAGTTCTCCGATTCCGTCATTGTAGCGTTGAAGGCACCCGCAGAGCTCATCAAGTTGAACAGTTCCAGTGCCACACTGTACCAGAACTACGGAAGCTTTCTTATCAATGTGACTTCTCGTTATTTCTCCCGATTGTTCAACTCGTGCTGAAGTCCAGCCATTCATGTAGGTGATGAATGATCATCTTAAAGGAAAAGAAATGCTCCGCCAGGCGGAACTTCTCGCCGAGCAGGTTAAACGTCGCAATGAAAACGTGGATGATTCAGAATTCGATGCCCTGAACCTGTTTTCGGACCTGAATACAGTAATTGCAATCAGTGGCGACCTTCACAACATTGGCCAAATCCTCAATATTAACGACCTTGCTTTCTCTCGCCATAAATTATGTTGCGACTTGATCGTTCCCTTGGCCCTCTTTCTCAGACCCGCGTCCTCATGCGACACACTCCACATCAAATGTGCGACCTCAAAACCGCTCCTGTCACAAGTTATACGTCTTCCGCTGCTAGAGTAGTACGTCTCGTGTACTCCCCACTCGTAAACGAAACGGGGGAAAATAAGCGACGGATCCACCTATTGTTGACTACCATCCCCCCACGAAGTCGTGCAAAAGATCCCTTCAATCCAGACGTACTTGCGAGACGGAAAGGTCAGAAGCAAACGTTAGTGTGATCGTGACCAATCTGCCCGCGGAGATCGGAAAGCGCCCGGGGTGGTGAGACTATGGCGCCAAAATTGTCATTGACTGGGGGCAAGAATGTTAGTATGGTGCGTGAGAGCAACGTGGTACGTACGTTTGCTGAGTCTCCGAGCAAGGATTCTGAGAATGCCGAGCTGGGTGCTGCCGAGCTGGATTCTCAAGGTGTCCGGGTGGGCAAGGATGACGGATAGATGGAAAATCATAGATAAATTTGGAATGGTATAGATCTTATCTAAAATGCAAGCGATGACAGAAAAACAGAATTGAAGAGCCCAAGCGGCGGAAGGATGACAGTGAGAGCGGCAAGTCAGCGCTGACGGCGCCTATGTAGGCGGTGCCGGAGTGTGCCCAGAGAGAGACCGAGCGGGCAGTTGGGGGAGGGTCGGCATTGGGCTGTGTGAGGGTTGGGTGGAGAGCGAGGAGAGAGCGCGAACAGTGGCGCTGTTTGGCGGGATAAAATCCCGTAGAGGCCGAGGATGATGGTGGATGACGGGGTGGTGGTGGACAGTGGCGGTGGTGGTGGTAATCAGGGGAGTGACTCCATCGGCGGTGGTGGTGAAACTGGTCATTGTCGTCATTTTGTGTTGCATGTTCGTTTTGTGGGTACTAGCAATATTTTATTGCCGATTGGAAGAGATGGGTGCGTTTGTGAGATATCGTGAGAACGTATTTTGCACAACAACTTTTGAAATCAAGTTGAAATTAAATATAAATGAAATACACTTGACAGAACTTTCCAGGTATTTTTTTCGATGAAATCACGCCCGGGCGGGTGGTGGTGGTCCCATTTGGTAGGTAAGATGCAACTGTTTTCGGAACGTCATGTCCATACAATACATTTTGCCTGCATAACCTTACAGCACATTTGACTGAGTTACCTGTGCAATGACGTTCGAACGCGGATCTCGGTCCGTTTCTTGTGGTCCACAATATAGTCATCAGAATTCGGGAAGAAAAGTGACACCGTGATGGCCCCATGTCCTCCACGGAAGTTAGTTGCAGCTAAATCACCGAGCGAGATTATCCGGAGAGAGGAGGCTAACCGACAATCAGTAATCGGATCAGTGACGTGTAGCTGCAAAGGGACGGGAAATTCGGAGATGAAAACGAGTAATTCGAAGGAAGGGAATCGAAGACAGTGTGTGCTAGCGAGAAAAGAGAAGAATTTGCAGTCATAGTGCTGGGGTAAAAAGGCGGGGACAAAACGCTAGATGCCCAAGCGTCATGACACTTGCCTCCGAAGCTGACCGCCCGACTGAGGTCACGCCCGGGTTCACCATCCTCCGCTGTCCGGTCGCCCTACGGGAACCACACGCAGTCACCTCTTGAGTCGTATCGGGGTGCGCGCGCGGAATCTCCCCGGGTCCGTCTCGTGCGTTTCTCCCGCATTTCCACACTCCCAACTCCCGCCCGTTGCCCTGACACTTCGTACGCTCATCACATCACATCATCATCTCAGTCTCCTTTTCTTTTCTGTCTGGCTTCTCAATCCGTGCTCTGCCTGCTCTTCTTCTTGCCTTTTTAAATCTCGCAAGCGGGGGTTTCACAGCGTCGATCGTTTCGCCCCGAGCCGGAAATTTGCTATTATCGTACTGTCCGATGTCGGACATTTACACGCCTCTTCCATCTCGCCAGAGGCATCCAATCTACGCCCAGCATCCTCGCGGGATGTCGCGGACGCCGACTCCCCAGAACCATTCCATGTCGCGACACGACGAGGGAGACGGATACTCCGTGCCCATTTTGAAGCCGGGGCAATCTGGGCAACAGCAGCAGCAGCAAATATCACAGCAGTATGGGTCCCAAAGGCGGCAGGACGCGGGACGGGGGGAGAGATATAGCGGAGACCGTCAAAATCATAATTTCAACAACTACAACAACTATAACAACTACACTTACAGACGCGGCTCTCCCGAGGATGGTGACGGACCTCCCACACGTAACTCCACCCGGAGAAACCACCGTGACAGTCCGCACCGTGGTCAGAGGGGTGGTGGGAGCGGGGGATCTGTGGACGCTCAAGCGCGGCAACCTCGCAACCAACATTTCGAGGAGCAGATCGTGGCACCTCAACCTATCGCGCCTGCCCCTGTAGATCCTCGTCGTCGCGCATCTATCGTGACCACGTTGGTGGTCGGTGTGACTCCACGAGATCTGAGCTGGCATCAACTGGGCGAGGACGCCGACTGGGCGGAGGGCGGTTCTGGCTCCATGTCTCCCCCAGAGACGCCCTCCTCGCCGGCACTCCCGCCCACGACGGCAGTCGCTCCGGGCCGCGCACAGCGAACGGATCGGGAACGGCTTCATCGGCACATGAAAACCATCTATCGGGAAATATGCGACATCGAGCGCGAGCTGTCTCAATCAAAACTCGCTCGGCAGAGCCCCGTGGAAGACGACTTTGCCCCAACGGGACCAAAGACAATCATGGCGCGCACCTCCGACAGCGACCTGTCCCTCTCCACGTCCTCGCTCTCGGACCGCTCCAACGCGACTCTCGAGCGCGTCAACAGACGCCTCCGCCTGCTCACGCTGTACCTCACCTTCCTCAAACTCGACCCGCAGCTCGCCATCCGCGGGAAACACGGCGGCCATGTCCCGCACGGGCAGCGCGAAGTCGTCGACTCGGGCGCCGAGGGGCAGGGGCCCGACCCGCCGCCCGCGGGACAGTCGCGCCTGCAGAAGGTGGGGTACGACGTCGAGGTCCGCCTGTGGAAGCACGCAATGTACCCCGTCGTGGAAACGTACCGCACCTCGTACGCGTCCACGCGCGGACCGCTCGAGGACTCGTCCGAGGCGCTTCCCCCCGCCAGTCCCTTGTCCGCGGTGGCGGTCGACCCGGACCTCCGCGCGGCTCTCCTGGAGTTCCTTGCCCAGTGCGACAACGTGTACCGCTACGTCGTGGGCTTGGTCGCCCGCTCTGAGAAGGACGCTCGCGCGGGCCGTCCTGTATCCGCGTGGGATGAGGTCGTGGTTGGGTTCTATGCGCGGTGCTGTGGGTACTTGGGCGACGTGGCGAGGTATAGGTGGAGCTCTGTGGGTGGAACGGCAGAGGATTGGGAGAGGAGTAAGGTGATGTACGAGTTGGCGGCGAGGCTACAGCCGGCGTTGGGTGAGTTTTTGTGATTACGTACATGTTATGCGGTTATATCTTCATTCGGGCGATCGTACTTTTTAAACACCTCCCAACCAGGTGTCCGCTTCAACCACCTCGCCATCACTTGCATATCTGCACCCGTTGAACTTGCACCGGGCCAGGGCCTGGTGCACCCTCCTCCCGGCCACCTGATCTCACACCCCCTGGCGCCACTCTACCACTTCCTGAGAGCTCAGTGCAGCCCGCGCCCTTACGACTGTAGAGAGGCCCTCCTCGTGCTGTTCGAACACAACCGGCTCAAGTGGGACCAGATCAAAGGCTGCCTTCGTGGGCGCAAGGGCCGTGTGCGGACTGCCGGGAAAGAAGAGATGGAGGTTTCCTTGACGCGGTCTGTGGGAATTATCCACACAAAGACCCGCATGGAGGAGTTCCAGCGGGCCATCCGCGACTGGACGTTTCTTTTGCGGAGGTACCTGTCCCAGCCGCATCTCGAGGGGCAGGCCGACGCGTGGCTCCATTTTGCGTGCGTGTCCGTTGCGCTGCAGCACACCATTTGGAAGTCGTATTGGGCGTCTCCCGTGGACGAGGCGGGCAAGCGAGAGTACGACCCCAAGTTGGATGGCGCTATGCGTATTTTCGTGCTGGTGTTCTGGGAGGTGATCAAGGCGTGGCTTGTCAGGGCCGAGCATGCCGATCTGGCGGATCCGGAGAATGATTTGCTACTCTTATCGTTTGAGGTGTGCTTGCTTTGGATGGTCACGCTCACAAAGGAGGAGTGGGATCAAGGCTATGACCCGCTCATGAGGCTCAGGGCCATGTCGGACGACCAAGGAGGCACCGTGGCCGCCAGAATCTTTCCTGCGTCGGCCAAGGCGCTCAACGTTCTTCTGGACAAGTTGCGGCAGAGGGATCCCGGGTTCGACTTCGACGCGGTTCCTGGTCTGGACGCTGACCTCGGCAACTCGTCCGCGCCAATCCATCTCCCAGGTAGAGCTCTCCCGGAGGACGTCGACTTACGTGGCTTCGAGCCCCTCACGAGGACACATGGTCCGCATTTTGTCAAGCGAGGAGCGCTCAAAGACCACATCAACCCGACCAACTGGGTCTCGTCCGCCATGGAAAGCGGATCGGCGGACACCTCCCAATTCGGATCTGGGTGGCGTCTGACCGAAAATGAAGACGAGAGCATCAAGTGGGCAAGACGCCAGCGCGTGGTGCTCTTAGGTCGAGAGCTCTCTCGAGTAGGTCGTGTCAGGCGCTCTTTGGTGACTCGTCCGCTGACCTTTTTCGCACGCGGCTCCTGTTACAGCTTACCCCGTTCATTACGTACTACCCAGGGAGAAAGCGGTTCGGTTCTCGCGTCCCTGAAGTACAAGGTATTCCCCCTGACTTGGACGGCAGCGAAAGCTGGTGGGCCGTCTGCGTCTCGGAGAAAACCATGGCGGGGTGGGAAAATCGGATGCTGCCGTGCACGGTGGATTTAGAGTCAGCTCGACGAGCTGTGAATGCTACCGGGGCACAACAGCTCGCGAAATCTCCCCTGTCAAGAATGGCAATGTCGAGGCAAGGAGATACCACGACGAGCGAGGGTTCCGATGCAGAGCCAAGGGACCCGCAACCAGGGCAGAATCGACGGAAACCAAAGCAGAACGTTGCCAAGCCTGTAGCACCCCCAGTGTTTGACGCTCCTGCAGCTTCTGGAGAAGACGATGAGGACGTTGTTGTAGATTATGCCAGTTTCGTGGGTGCAGGTCCTGAGGACGAAAGAGTCTTGGGGCTCAGGGTTGAGCGTGACCGCCTTGCAAAATTGACCGGTGGCGTTATGCCATCATACCCTTCAAGCGCTGGTCGAGGTGGGTACCACGCTCCAGGGCGATACCCGGAGGGGTCCTCTGGGAGCTCAGGAGGTACGAGGAGAGTTACCCTACTACCACCAAAACCTGGACGTACATGTATCATTTTTGACACAAACTGCTATCTTCATAACCTGGACAGTGTGCGGAAAGTGGTTGGATCCTGTAAGTGGCTCGTGATCGCACCCCTCATCGTCGCTGCGGAGTTGAGCGGGTTGAGCAAAGATCTGGCGGATGCGAAGCCCGCTGTGGACTTTATCAAGTCGGCGCTGACTAAAAGTGGCTTTAGCGCCGGTCGTCTGCGGCTGCAGACCAGCAAGGGAAGCTTTTTGCCAGGTTGGGAATCGGTGGGGCTTGCCGAGGAGCGTACTGTTGGTGCTGGTGGCCGGAGACTCAACAACGACGATGTAATTCTAGAGCTTTGTATCTGGTGGGCTTCGCGATCAACGAAGTCTCCGCCGGGTGGCAGTGAGCAGGGAGGGTTTGCGCCGGTTTTGCTTGTCACAGAGGATCGGAATCTGCGAGTGAAGGCACGGACTCGAGATATCAGTGCAGTTGACCTGGTAGAGCTTGAACAAGTATTGTAATCCACCTATATGTATATCATAAACCCAGTCAACGCATTCCATTGGGAGACGGCAGATTGCAATTTCTACCGGACCACAGCCCCAACTCATCAACGTCGAGGGGGAATTTCCCCTCAAATCCATGCCACCGAGCGTGCCGTCTTCTACCGGCGTGTCGTCCCATCACACTGCGGGCTCCCCGTCGCCGCTTCCTGGGGCATCGAGTGGGACGTCGCGCACTTTCACGCCAGCTTCCCCCTCCCGCTTGAGGACGCAAAACCCACAATCTAGTAGTCAGCAAGCGGCATCATCGCGGTCAAGTTCCTCCATCGGAACCAAAGGATGGACCCCAGCTCCTCCGCCTTCGAAGCAAACGTGGAACAGCTCGACCGCACCTTCTTCCCAGTTAAAATTCAAACCTCCTCTCCCGAACACTGCCCAGACCAAGTACCAAGCTCAATCTCCACTACGTTCTTCTATCAATCACTTTCCTGGCCATCCGCCCATTCCAAAACGCGGGTTTCCTTCCACGTCTTCAAATGCTTCCACAACCTCAGGAGCTTCGCATCATCCTAGTCCACCGAGGGGGCGTAATTTTCAAATGGGGTTAAGGGCAAAGTACGAAACGCTACTTGGGACCAGCAATAAAACGGAAAGAGACCTTCGAGAGTCGTTACGGAAACTGAGGAAGCTTATTCTGTCAGATGGTCTACCGGAGCTGGATGTGAGTGATTTACTCTTACACTCGTCTCCTCTGCCGCATTGACGTATTGGCTTTGAATGGCATCGTCCCTCAGAACACTCTAACAACACACACTGGACCAGGGCGACCCAGGTCGTGCGCTCCGCCTTCTCCAGTCCACAATCTGCGGAGCCAGATATGGAAAATTCTGCTCGGAGTTTATCGAATATCGATCTCTGAGTACATGTCTTTGGTTGCAAAGAGGGAATCGGATGTCTACGACAAGATTCAAAATGACACGTTCCGGACTTTGGCAACGGACGAAAGATTTCTTGAGAAGGTCGAGGAGGTGACGATGATACGAGTCTTGAATGCATTCGCGTGGAAAGCGAAAGGTGACCTTTATCGTTGGTTCAGCCTTCATTGGGAGACTAATTAGTGTATACAGAGTTTCCTACGTCACACCTGCTATCACTTCGGTTTTCCTATGTGCAAGGCATGAATGTGTTGCTCGCCCCAATCATTTACGTTATGCCTTCGGAACTGGATGCCTTTTTCGCGTTCACAAACTTCATCCAGAACAACTGCCCGCTTTATGTGCAACCGAGCCTTGAAGGTGCGCATTGCGGCCTTAAGGTTGGTGTATTCTCACTCGTGTAAGATGAACAACTCACCGTAGATTCATCTACGTCAGCTCCTCGACATCTGCTTGGCAACACTTGACCCGACGCTTCACCAGCACTTGAAGTCAAAAGGACTGAGTGTCCAAACGTTTGCCATGCCACGTGAGTCGCTGTCTTAATTTGATTCATTTCGAGAGGGCATGCAAGACAGTTACAACCCAAAATTGGCTCCCCAGTTGTTCTAACCTTCTCCGCTTGCGTTCAACCTCTCGATGAAGTCTTACGCCTTTGGGACTTTCTACTTGCCTGGGGTGTCCACTTCAATATTCTATGCATCGTTGCCCAAATGATTATGATGAGAGAGGATCTTCTCGCTGATGAAAGGCAAGTAGAATATTTTTCCTTTTTAGATTTCGTTCGTAGGATAACGTTGTGACGTCACATCATTACAGTCCAGGACGCCGTCTCCGAACCTTTCCAGCGCTGCGCGCCCGGCTCTGCGTGGAGATGGTTGTACACAGACTGCTCCCGGGAATTGATGAGAGTCTGTTCGACCAACTTGTTAGGCACCCATATGATCCGGAAGTCCTTTTCCAACTCGAGCTCAAGTGACTTGTTGGAACACTTGGACAATCGTTCTCGGGGAGAGATGGATGGAATGGAGTAGATATCATGAAATGTATATATCAACCTGAACTCTTACATCACCAAATTCGAATGTGTTATACAACCAACCAACCCCTCAAAACGAAGGGAAATACTTTCGGGAAGCCCCGCAGAGTCCCTGTCACGATCGCGCGTGACGTCAACACCCAATTATGCCACGATCGCTCAAATCGCCATTTGCAATTTCAATTGATTGAGTTCCTCATCCTCCTCTTCTGCCTGCACTCTGGCTGGCCGTGGCGGTTGGGCAATGTCTGTTTATCGGAAACCGAGAAGAAGGGACAAGTGGAGATAAAGTGAACAAGCGTAGAAAAGTAGTCAGTGGTGCTCGAATACACACACAGCCAGTACGCAACAACGTACCCGGAACACCGGTCGGCACTCCGGGTAGAGCAACACTGGGAACAGCCGTAAACTGTTCGTCCAGCGCCTCCTGTTCTAGTGCATCAAGTTCTTGGGCCAATTCGTCTTCGTCGTGTTCTGTACCAAACTGCGGTTGCGAAATGGCATCCCAGACCTCGTTCGCCAGATCCATCTGTTCTCGAACATCGTCCATAATGTTGTCCACCTTGTCAATGTTCCTATCCGGGTATATGCACACGGCATCGGCCTCAGCATCGGTTCTAACTCCAGGACGCCAGAACAGACTTACAGGTCGCCGTGAATCGTCTTCATCGCCTGTCCACCGGCCTTCATGGCATTCATAACCTCAAGATTAATGTTGACACCCTCGATAGCATTGAGTTGTGCTTCAATTGTTGCCCTGGTGTTGCCAAGTTTCAGAACTTCGTTCTCCCACGTCTTCTTCCGCTTGAGCGCCATCAAGGCGGCTGCATGTCACGGGAACATGTCGGATAAAATGGGACCACAAGAATCGCCGAGGTGGGGGTTCGCAGCGGTGGGCAGTCGGGGTAATTCGCCCAACGGATGCAGTTAGAAACCGTATTCCTTCCTGCATCACCTCCACCCAGAGCTCCTCAGTGCGGAAGGCTCACCTCGTTTGTTCTTGGAGGCATTCATCTTTGCAAACTTGAGCTCCGCGTCGATTTTCGACTCCAGGTACTTCTCCCTCTTCTCCAGCATGTCCGACGTCTCCCTCAGCTTATTCATCGCCTCCTTGGGGTTAACCTTGGGTTCCTTTCGACGCCCGAACAAGTTCATTGTCGCTGCGAGTGGAGTGGATTGATGGGGGGGGGGGGGGGGGGGCGGTAAATGCAAGTGTGTCTTGTGGACAGCAGTTCAACCGAGTCCAACGCAACACCACAATGTAAACTACAATCCTGGCGCTCTTCAAAACACCTATACATGTCTTTCGCACACATATGAATTAGAGACAACTAGTTTATCTTCTCCGCAATCTAGAATTTGAAAATCACAGCAACGCAGCTAATTAACCTGGAACACAATAAAAATAAATTTTTATCAACGTACTTCAGATATTCCTCTAATTCCTCGTGTGGTTGGAAAGCCCAAGAATGTGAAGGAAAAGCTAGGAAAAGGTTCACTAACCACTTTGGCCGATGTCCGGCGACGGGACTAAATTTCCGATCAAACATTTCAAATGCCGCCTTCCAGCCCGGACATGGTTCTTTCCCCACGCGCACTGCAAAGCTGGCACCCATCAACGCCTCCGCCGTCTGACAACGCGGCCTGGCTCGCCCAACGGGAGCACCTTGGGCGGTTTCCGTCTGCCAAACTCGAAACCTTCCTCCGGGCCTTATCATCTCACTTCAACTCCCTCGCCACACAATACCAACAACAAGCTCTGAGGAGAGTGGTGCAAGTACTCGTCCACGTTGCCGCCCCTCCTGCACAACCCCAGGTGGCAATATGTGCCGGGCAACTCGTGCGAAGGGATCACAGCATGGCGGTTGTGCCGCGGCCGGGAGCGAGCGAATTGTTTGGGGAGTGGTTGTATAGATACCAGTTGTTGGCAGGGGGCGCGACGGACTTGCTGCGATGAAAGGGCGAGAGTTGAGGTTGGATGACCAAGGGTGGGAGGACGCACGCATAATATTGAATTCTGGCATATTGTATGGCGCTTTAGTGGGGGGTTTTGACGATTTAATTACAATTTGTTGTTCACTTTCTTTGTCACCGACCCAGTATTGATGTAGGAAGGGTCTATAAGTTGTCCGAACCGCAAGAGGTCTGACGACAAATGGTGGGGTCAGCGTCTGTGAAAGGGGGAAAGGGCGCGCCCAAGTTGAACTTACTGTTCGAATGAGCGATTTGATGCATCGAAAACACTGACTGCATTGCCGTCCATTGCCCTGATCTCTGGAGTCAACCAAAGCTCGGCAAAAATGGCCAAGAACGCGCGTGGCTCACCTTGAGCATCCAGAGTTTGATTCACACTCTCCTTTGTCAGCTTGAGACCGAACATAGGTTTCAAGGCGATGCGCCGCGCTATCGCCATTGTGGAGCTTTCGAGTCGGTCTCGTGGGACGACATGATTGACCTACAAAACTTGATGTTGTCATGACCGCCGCAAAAGCCAAACTTGCGTCACGTACCATTCCCAGTCGATGAGCTTCTTGCGCCGTCCACGTATCGGCGGTGAAAAGAAATTCTTTAGCTTTGCGAGGACCCAGTTCCCACGGATGAGCAAACCACTCTACGCCATTGACGCCCCTTCAGAAGTGGTCTCAATCAGAACGTCAGATTGAAAGAGTATTGTCTGTTCACATACATGGACACAACAGGACTGGGAAATTTTGTGGAAGTTATCAGGCGACGGGGACTTGAACGCCCAAAACCAATCACTTACTCACTCTGAAAACGTCGCGTCCTCACTGGCTATTATGAGGTCACAAACTGGGAAGAGGGGATGCATCCACGGTAAGTCTGCCACCATGGCCCAACTCGAAAGTCGAGATCTCACCCCAAACCAACATCAGCCCTCCAGCAATTGTTTTACCATGGACCATAGCTGCGGAATGTTAAGTGAAAGGGCTTTGTGCCGGCACGAAACCAAACATACCAATTGTAGGTTTGGGGATAGAACGCCAGCGTCGACATATTCCGAGGTAGATTTCTTCTTCCTTGGACATCTGACTCTCGGACCCCCCGCTGTGGAATCCACACCAGGTTCCGACAATTTTGTGATCTTCAACTGGAAACAATGGACGGCTTTCGTCAGTTCATGAAACAAGCACTGTAAGATGACGAGAGAGACGCACCATTTCCATTATCTGCAAGGTCGTGGCCAGCGCAGAAATGCGGGCTCTCGCCACCAGACAGAACAATGACTTTGATCGCGTCATCCTGCGCTGCTAAATCAAATGCTGCATTTAGATCGTAAGTCATCTGGATGTCTTGAGCGTTTCGTTGCTTTGGACGGTTCAGAATGATCCTTGCAATGTGCTCATCGGGATGTCGTTTGTTGGGACTGGCGGGATCAATCGTCGGCGTTTCGTAAACGATGGTTTTGAACGTTGAAACTGTATATGGAAATCCATCGCGGACGACCTGCGACGACGTAAAGGAGGGGTCGGATCCCATGTTCTTGTTTCATCGTCGGGTCGAATCTGCCGTGCGACCAGAGCGGCCACGGAAAAAGGATTAGCCGTGCTCGCTCGCAAAGCGCGCCAACGGTCTCCCGAAGTGTCAGCTGTGACTCAGAGGGCTGCGTTCGGGGATAGACGTCGTGAGTCAACCACTCGTGACTCCTTTGAACGGAACTTCGTGTTCAATGGATTTGTGCTCCGTCTCCCGCCATGGGAAATTACAACTCAACGAAGACGGAACAGCGTGGTAACGCCATCTTGTCGGCTGCAGCGCTCAGATTCCCGGAACATGGCGCCAAGGCCGACATCAATACCAGAAAATCCACCTGCAACAAACGTCTCGGTCACACCCCTAAACGTATCTCACGAACATCATTTGTTCAACCTATCTCTCACGGCAGAAGAAAAGGCGGCGGCTGCCAAGGGCTTCGGGCTCGGTTTGCTTGAACTGGTCATCCTGGTCCACATTTTGGCGTGGGTACCATATGTCCCATTTCCCCTGACTCGTTTCCATTCACTGCCTTTTCAGTCTGTGCTATTGGATATATCGGTGCTTCCGTGCCCCAACGGTTGTCGGGGATACTAAAAGAAAGTCCTCTACAACGGACATTACAGATTCTTACGATTTGTTTCAGGCGCGCAGGTCGCGCTATCGCTTCAAACGGTAGCACGCATTTGTCTCCTTCTGTATTAGTCCTCTTTCTTTTTTGTACAGTCACCTTTACTGATTTTCATTACATAACTAAGTTTTGATATGTTACTGGGGTGGAGCACATTTGCGATTGCATTCAGGGAGAGGAACGAGTCGAATGACTCTGGACGTAAGGGAGCTTTGGTGGGAGTGCTTGTTAGCTGGAGGTTCGTGATGCTGTTATGCGGGGGATGTCGTGGTGGTCTTCATCATCGTGCTCTTCAACTTGCCTGAATCTCCCCCAAACCAAGCGCTTTCTGCATCCTGCCTCCTCGTCTATCGCTCTAAAGCACACTACTACGGCCTTGTCGCCTCAGCTCTTCCCTATCCGCCACCTGGAGATGAATCGACGAATCTCGACTCACTCGCCGCCGATTGGGATGGAAAATACTGTTTCGTGGAGGGCACGGTTCAACCTCTGAGCGATGGTATACTGCATCGGCGTCTCTCGACAACTAGAGGTCTGGTGACACATCCTTACTGCAGGCACCGTAGTCCAATGCGCCAACGCTAGGGACGTCAGGGCCGTTATTTACGAATGGGTCGTCGTTCGGCACTACACCCGATACAGTGAAGTTTTTCGCGAATGGGTCTCCGGAGTGCAAGAAGTCAGCCGGGTATCGCGCTCCCTACCGTTCCACCTCTCTCTCACTGGTCCCAGGATCCCCTTCGCCTCGTCCATACTATGTACGATCCCTTCCTTCTCCGACGCGGCCCTCATTCCGAGCTCGCTTTCCCTCGCCACGGTTTCCGACTTGTTCCAACCAAGCGCACCGCCTTCTGCTGTACAGCTCGCCCTGGATTTCATCGGCGGGGAACGCCTCATTGGCTACGAAGTCTCGGAAAAGGCGTTACCCGTGGGATCCAAGGTGGCCGCCGCAGGAGTGCTGGACTTCACCAAACACATCGGACCCGTCAGCTCGTCGTCGGCCATACAAGTTCCATCCGTCACAGCTGGGCCCGTACCTAATACGATACAGATATCGACACCGGGAAAATTGGACTCGTTTGGCACCGGACAAACACTTCCCAACTACACCGCAGATGCCTTACCGTTGGCCCCTTCTGTTGAGAATCTGCCTCCACTGATCCCCTCGACTACGCTCACGACAACAATCGCCGGCTCTGCACCACCGGTTCTCGTGGACGCGCAGGACCCGAACCATCCATTTGTTCTGACCACAAAGTCGTTCAAGGACTTCCTCGATGACCTTCGAGCCACGTGCAGGACATGGCTTTATGTGTTTGCGGTTCCCACGACTGTTTTGGCGATTCTTCTTGGGCGGAGATTGTGAGTGTGGTGACACGAATGCTAGCTCACGTTCCCCAATTATCTGTCTTGACAACCAAAACAGATACAAGCGATATAAAGTCCAAGCCGAGCGTCAAATAGGTGAGATTGTACATTTTATCACGAAAAAAGCAACGCCGAAAAGCGTTTTCTTCGGTCGTCATCAGTCTCTCAGATGCGACGCCGAAGGTCTCGATGGCGAATACATCCAATTCCACAATCGTCCGAGGACACCCCCCCTTCAGACGATCCCACGACGCATTCGTCTGATCAAGTTCCTCCACTGGAGAGATATACCAGCTCAGGCGTTCCAGAATCTGAACTGTGTGTCATATGCCTCCAAAATAGGAGGGATACAGTTTTGATGGAGTGCGGCCATTACTATCTCGTGGGTGTCGTGCACGTGCGGAATCACACCATTCCTTCTAACACCAACTGGTACGCAGTGTTCCAGCTGCGCAGAAAGGGTCGGTGAGTGTTCAATTTGACGGACAACTTTCTTTATGATCGTACTGATTTCCTTAAACTCCAGCCGAGTGCCCGATTTGCAGGGGGCCAATAACACGTCGTGTACGAACATATTCATGATTCGATTAATATGTACAAACTTGAGGACTGACATTAGATTTCAATACCGCATATCTCTCGCCCTGTCCCTCTCGCGAGCACGGTCCCGCGGATCCCACTCCCGCTCTCGCAATTCTCTCTCCCGGTCCCTTTCCCACAAGTCACGGTCCCTCCCCTGACCGTAACGATCAAACTCATGGAGTCGATCTGGGATGTACTGGGAGCTCGGACCAGATGGAAAGTCTCTACCGGGGTACATGCCTTCCGGGTGCGCCCGGTATCGGTAGTCGACATACCCCGATGGCCCGGGTACAGGATGAAGGGTACTTCCATAGCGATCCCAGTGCGGTGCAGACGGAGGATACGGGAAGTGGCTGGGAGGCAACGCCTGTTGCGGACGTCCTCGAAACGGCACTGGTGGGTATTCAGGCGACCACCGTGGAGGTCCGGCCAAGTGAGAATTTGGACCAGGATTGGTTTTACTCCGAAAGACGTCGAACAAAGGGGCAGGGCGCTGGTTAAGAGACTGATCCCCTTCAAAACTGTGGCGGGTTTTTGTTTCAAGGTTATCCTGAATACCACGATCGCTTGCTTGCCACTGTGCTTCACGAGCGGAAGGAGGCGTCTTTCGCGTACCAGCCACGTCCAAGGATCCTACTGAGCTCATTTGATCCGAACATTTCTCCCCTGATTCCAAACCATCCGAGGAGCCAGATGAGGAACTACTTCGAGAGCTGAATGAACGTGACGACGACCTGCTGCGGCTTCTAGAACTCAGTGACGAAGACCTTGACCTATCCCGTCGACCCTTTTCCAATTGCTTCGCCTCCGCCTGGGGGTTCTTAATATGGATTTTGATCTCGCCCTTTACTGGACCGGATTTGAGTCCCATCGGTTTCAATCGGGAACGGCTCTGCGAGGCATTCTCGACGTCTACGATGGAAGTTGATACGGTGTGAAGACGACTTGTATCACTGGACGATTGTCGCCTTGTGACATTGACATCCGTAGAATCTGACTGTCTTGCATCGGACTCGACATTGGAAGTACTTGACGCTTTAACGAATGCCACAGGAATTGCTTTATATGGTTCTGTCTGGTGGGTTTCTGGCGGTGTTGATTTCCGTTGTGGTGGTGGGGGGGGCACGGGGTCAGCCAATTTCTCTCGCAATCGGCCAAAGAGTGGAATGTGTCCAGAGGAGGTCATGTTGAAGTCGTCGTTTTGTTTTGCAATACCAGTGCCATGGTCTCCCCAGACAGACCCCCGATCGCGACTTGAGGTTAATTCCACCATCTCTTTGTTTATATCCGCAAGAGACCCCATTGCTGTAATCGGTTCGTTGTCATTAATGTCAACTTTGGGATTCATGTCCATCATATCAACAGGGGATTGGGTTTGAGCGCTCCAATTGCCAAATGAGGAGCGGGATGTCGGATTAATCGAATCCATGAAAAGTTGGGAGGAACGCCGCGTTATACCCATATCAGAAGATTCCTTCGTATCCATCACGAATGACTGGTCCTTTTGAAAATCTTCGGTGGGGTCAAGATGCTGATTTGCATCATTCAAGGGAGTCTTTGAACTTGCAGTGCCCAACACTTTGACGTGGCCCCCTCGTTTTCGAGGGTCTCGATCTGGTACCTGCGACATCGTTTTGCCTTCTAAGCTGAGCACTTTATCGTCTTGGCGAACTGAGACAGGTGATGACTGTGTTGCGGGCCCTGTATGGTCAGTGCTGTAGACGGAAGAAACAATGGGAAAGTGCAGTGTGTCAAGAGGTGTTCGCAGTGGGAACTGCCCATTTTCCCTCTCGCGACCATTAAACGACTTGGATTCTGGTGGAACCAATATGCTCTCAGGTACTCTCGCAGAAAAGTAAGACGTTCCAGATTTACTGCCTGAATGGCTGACCTCTCTGTCAAAGTCGTTGGTGCTGGGAGTTGTGATATAGCTACTGAGAGATTGAGAAGTGCTTGAAACAGGGAGCTCGTTCGCCGAGACCCCTGCTCCGTCGGTTACGACACTGCCTCGCTTCAGCTTGTATGCCGCCAAACTAACTTTCTTGACTTGAACGGGGACGGCTGGCTCAGACTCCAACGGTTGTGGGAACACGTTTGCAACTTTGGAGTCAGCGTTCGGAACTTCATGACCCCTCACGTCATCATCAATTTGAAGAACCCTGTCTTCGACCGCTGCTTCCCTCACTTGAAGGTCTACAGTAAAGAATATTTAAATCTGCTTTCGATATAGAGGTGCAATCGACCGCTCACCTTCCGTGCCGGAAACCAACTCATCGTTTGCCAAAAACTTTTTGAGCCAGTCTTTCTTCGCCCCTCCAGCCACCCGCCCTGCTAAGTCATAAGAGTGCTCTTCAATAGGGGAAACTTCCAGTGACCTTTGGGGCATACCGACAGGACCGAGCGACTTAGATTCAACATCGGAGATCGCCGAATTAATGGGAGGTAATCCTTCTGTTTCCTCAGTTTTCATTCGCGTCCTTGCTGAAAGCATGTCCGAGTGGGTCGCCAAATTAACTGTGTATGGCTCCCCTTCGGTACTCATGCCTTCGTCGGTGTCCTCCAAATCCATATTCTCTCCGCGATGACCCTTTCGCCTCTTGCTTGTCTGAGCTATTTGATGAGCCTGCAGTCGTAAGCTCACAGTGTCTTCAATCCCATCTCGATCTCGGCCACCTGATTCCCTCCGCGATCTCTTCAAATTGGCGATTGCAGCCGCTGCTGACTCCTTCCTAGCAGTCGCACGAGCTTTTGCCACCATGCTCCTCTGTCTGGCAGTTCGACCAGCTTGCACGGCCTGGGCAACATCCTTTCTCACTGTGGTATCGTCTCTCACTCGACTGGTGTCCCATCGCGACCCTTCGTTGAAACCAGTGACACACTGCACCACAGAGCAAAAATCGCCTCGTCCACAAGCACAAGGCCATATGCTTACTCCAGAATCACCGAATCGCCATCCAAGAATAACCTCCTCGCCTCGAGCGATGTCACGAGCTGCAACAATTATAAGTCGCAAACGGTCCGCTTCTCGCAAAGGAAAAAGTGCAGATTCCGACGTTATCACAGAGGTGCGAAGTACCGCATTTGCCTGTGTGGGCGGCAGAGGGGACGGAACAAACAGTCGAGCACCGTAGTACCCCACGTTGACTGCAGGGACCCAATCTGCGTTGCCAAACGTGGGTGGCATTCCACGGCAGTCACTTCGCACAAATCTACCAACACCCTCCCCCGTCGCTCGGCAATCGACAAGCAGAGGGAGGCCAGGGAACGGAAATACAAAGGGGGGAAGGATATGGGTTCCTGCCCAGTCTCCGCTGCCCAAAGAGCTTTGTGCGGTTCGCAGTTTCTTGGAAGATGTTTTGCCCGTTGGTGCGATTCCTGACATTTCACCAGGATGCTGTAAGCGCATCCTATGAAAAACATTCCCTTTGATTTCACAAACAACCTCTCCTCTCGATATTGGTGAAGCGGCGAATAAACCATATCGTATGGCATCAGGCCGTAGCAACCCTGCAATCGGATAGAGGCTTGTCGAGACACCATTTTTCCCACGACGTGATCTCTGTGACTTCATCCGAGTGTTGCTCGCGTGTCCTATCGTATCATCATCAGATGTTCCAGTCGCGTCGTCATCATCGGAATCAAGTGCCCACGCTCGTGTAAACGGCAAAATGGGGCGCGAGGTCACAGAATGATGACTCTCAACAAGGCGGGAGTGGGAAACGCTGACGATTGCATCAGGATCCGGATTTGATGCCCGTCGGGGCTCCGAGTATTCAAAATCGTCGTCTATATCGACATCAGAAGTCTCATCGTCGGACACAGGGTGGAGTTTGGAGAAAAACTCCCGCGTATGTCCAACAATTACTCCGGCACGCTCGGCATCAGACACAGTCTCAGCACCTAGTCTTTCCTCATCCACAGATAAGTAACGGGGGGGTTCGTATGGCGGGATGGGAAGGAACGTCTGCGACAATTGTTCGTAGGCATCGTCGGGATTAGCGAATTCCGGAAGTGATGGAGGTGGCTCAAAAAGGAAAGTCGGGGCACCAGAAGAAACTCGGCGCTGCTTGGATGAGATTGTTGTCGCTGGTGGGTGGTGAGAAAGGATGGAGGACGACGTCGAGAGAGACAATAACGATCGGTTGGATGATGGCGCGGAGGTTTGAGGCGCAATTGTCAAGACTTGTGCTGCTCCAATCCCATTACCACCACGCCTCCCCGTATTGCTTCGCTGCAACGTTTGCTGAGGTTGAGGTTGGGAATGTGTTGAAGGTGTTGAAGGTTGAGAAACAGTTTGTTGAGAAACGACTGGGAGGGAAATGTTCGACGAGGACCTCGCAGGAACTCGAGGAGATTTAAGTACTGCTCGTGGGCGACTCTCTGGTGACCGCAGTGCCCGTTGTTGCAGCTGGACTGTGATCGCGCGCTGAGGTAAGGGCAGCAACACCAACATCACGGGATGGTGAGATACACTGGACTTAGAGACACACTGGACTTATTTTTTGATCTCACCTCAACATTGAGCTGCCTGGGCGAACATCTCTCGCAAAGATACTCGTCAGGCAAATTGTCATTGGACAATCCAACGCAAACACAATGCTGCCACACAAGACAGCGCTCGCACTGGACTGTAAAGCCGTCATCGTGGTCGAATCCACAAATGCATCTGATTTTTCCTTCGTCCTCGGCAGTCTCTTCCACCTGTGTATGAGTTGTTTTCGTGAAAGAGTCAACGCCAGAGGCAGCGAGCAAGAAACGTTGACGAGATTCATCGTAGATAGTTGAGATTAAGAAACGAGTTAAGAGCTTTGGGTGGAAATTCACCTCCTTCTCCTTGTCTTCCATTTCAACATCGATGGACAAGGGCTGTGGGGCCGAAGAACCCCAAGAGGGTATCTCCACTTCTATGTCCCTTGGAGGACTTGCGGGCATTTGTTCTGGGCAATGAGCTGCCTTGAAACAGCGGGTTTTCGCATTCGTCTTGGGAGCGGCTGGAGGAACTTCATTCGGTTGCACCCGCATTTCAAACTTGCACATATTGCACATATTTCCACTCTACATACTTGCGATGTCAAAATCGCGGAAGCGAGGCATCGAGGCGGCGCCGAAATGCGTTAGGAAGGACACCCCGACGCAGTTTCCGTATAATGTGGGTGTTCTGGGCTGGAGTCAGAAGGCTCAAGGGAAATACCTCTGAGTCTGCCTCTATTTGAACGGACGCTCTCGAATCATCGGAGCCGGATCGGCCATGATTCGCCCAATGGCTTGAGGACGAGCTCTGTTTCTCTGTCAAATCTACTTCCGAATATAACTGCTGATCTTTCCTACAGTTGGAAGAACTTACCTGGCTCGATGGCGAACAGAGATTAAATGTTCAGGACACCTACTGCTACTGTGGACGTGGGAGAAATTGGAGCGGTGATAATGAAATGTCGAATACATCCCCGCAAGCTCATTTCGGCGAAGCTCCCCAAGGACTTCCAACAATGTTCCAGTGCTCAAAGTGCCATCAACAGTTTCATCCTCTGTGCGTCCTGACGCAGGATGCTCTCAATGGAGACGTTTTCTACACCTTCACCTGCTCCGTGTGCAACTATGCGCTGCCACTCGAGGAACAACCGGAGAACCTGAACAACTGGAAGCGCATTCCAATGACCTGGTTCCATGTGGTTCACCTTGCATTTTATGATTTGCATACAAGGAACCCCGACAAAGAGGATGTTCTCGGTGCAGACCCCAAGTACAAGGGTGTGGTGATCCAGGATGGCCGCCGGTTTTTCCGTATTCAAGAGCTCGTTGACGTTGTGGAGCGAAATTGGGACTACCTGAAGCCAACGGAAATACGTGAGTAATCGGCAAAATACGCTTGGAAGTATTCTACCTGAAACACGTCCTTCGTTTAGCTACCCCTCACTGGAATGACGCTCTTGGTGCGCGTATATCAGAAAATCCAACCGTATTTCAAGGAGGAATACATGGCGCTGGAATACCAGGTGTGTGGGGACTCAGGAGACCATTGTTAGTTCCCAGAGGTGAGTATTTCGAGTGGAAGTCTCGTGCAGTACATAACCCCTTTCCCGCACTGTCAACTAGTTACACAACCTTCAAAAGTCAAACCCAAGCACTCAATGGAACATACGAGCGGCGGTATGTTATGGGAAGCACATTTCATTGATTCGTGCCTTGATTTTCGTCGCCTCAACTTCTTAGAAACAGTATCGGATCCCACTACTGTGCTGCCAGTGGGGGAATCCTCTCGGAGAGAAGCAAAGCCAGCAAAAAAGCGTCGCGTGCCCGTTGAATCTCCATATCCTGTCCCGAACTCATCAGCGCCTGAATCAAAAAGCGGGTCCAACCAGCAAAGCTGGGAAACGGAATCGGACATGTCAGACCTCACCCAATTTTCTTATTCAAGCTCTGCGCTGTCAGAAGACGAAACAACGGGATTCGCCAATCACGTCAGCGAACGTAAAACGGAGCCCACTGAAACACCTCCAATTGGCTTGGTGGGTAAAGGGTGCAGGGGAATGAATGCGTGTATTGAAAACACCTCACTAATAATCCTTTGTCGGATGATGTGCTCACCAGAGTGAACCAAAACGCTCTTCGCCAGAGCGTCATCGTTCTTCCGGCTCCTCGACAAAGCCACTAAGGGCGGCTTCGAAGTCATCCGGGCGTGGAAAAAGAAAGATCGTTGTAGAGTCTTCGGCGCCTGGTGACGACGACTCCGGCAAAGGGCACGACATACTCGGTGCTAATGTATCCGAAAGTGATAATGGCCCAGTCACCCCGATAGATGAGCATATGGGAGAGCTTCCAGTGGTGCGACCAGATAATTCTTCGGCTGGAGGGGCGCCTGAGGGCGAGCTTTCAGTGATCCCCCAATCCGATCTACCATCCCGTACCGGAATCCAACTTAACTCTGAAGTCGAGGCCATTGAGCGTCACAGTCCTCATCACGTTGATCCTGACTCACAAGCAGAGTTAGGTGCTTTGGACCACGATAACGAATCTACGAACTCAACGATGCCGCCCAGTAATGCAGATGCCTTGAGAACGCGCGGGAGAGCTCGTGGTAGGGGCTCGAGAGGTCGCATGAAGCTATCGGAAAGTCACAACTCTGGAGTGGTCATTTCTTCTCGTGGGAACTCCGATGACACATTCTTTTCCGAACAATCACAAACCAATCAAGTAGAAGACACCGCGGAACAAGTGTACCGTCTTGCAAGAAGGACACTTGGTCGGAGGACCGGATCAGCTGCAAGATCTGGACGATTTGTTCAGCTTGGGGAGTTGATAACTTCTCCGCAACAAGCGAATCAGACGATTGATGAATCCACCGAATCTAACGGGAAGGAAAGTAATAATATGTCTCAAAACACTCCAGGTGCGTCACATCAGTCAATGAACGATCGGTAATTGCTCTTATTCGCCAACCCGCTTAAAAAGGAGACTCGCTCGCGAATCTCACCTTACCAAATTTTCCGGTCTCTTCCAGCAAAGTTGCAGTGAGGATTCAACCAAAAGCCCGTCGAAAGCGTTCAGATGGAGAACTTGGCAAGACTTCAGAGTCTGAGGACATTTCCAATCATGCTTTTGTTCAGGAAAGAGCAGTTGAAGGTGATCCCGCTCCTTCCAATGTGGTGGAATCCCATGGGAGCATTGCAAAGGGAATAAATGCACAAAGCCCTTCTCTTACTGGTTTCAATGATGTGGATAACACCAACGACTCTCGTTCTGGTGCTTTCACGTTGACAGTGGGAACTGGTACCAGCCAACCCACCCACAGTGGCGAACCCAAGGCTGCAGCATCGAATTCCGCTAAGCGAAAGTCCACTATAATTTCATTCTCTCTGCCTGCAGCGGGTATCGGTGTTGGAATTGAATCTGCCATTCCTGCTAGAATTGAGGGGACAGCTTTCCCGAGCTTCGGGGGTCTTGGAGATCCCACACGTGTCGTGGCAATCATAGATGATTCGAAAACGCAGATTGGAACAACGGCGCCCCGAATTTCAAGGAAAAGGGCTCGAGATGCATCACCTTCAACCATGGCTCATCAGACAATTCCGCGCTCTAGGAAGTCCAACCGATCATCCATTAACCAATCGACAACGAACTTGCAGGCTTCAGAACTTCCGAACTCGTCCGAATCACATTTCCATGAAAGTACCACCCAAAGCTTCATTCGCGGAACCTTGAGAATCGGTGAAACGTCAAAGCTGGGACAGGAGGAAAATAGATCGTCTGAAACCCTCAAAAACACTTCCACGATGGTCAAGAAAACCATCAAGGTATCAGGTCAAAGCTCCATCAATGCGAATGTACCTTACGAAGAGCCCCTGCGAAAGCAGGTGGAGGTAGAACGATCCCCGATCTCGATAGTGGGTGGTCAATCGGAAATCAGAACCCTGGAGGCTCCTGATTTGAACGTCAAGAAAGGTGTCGAGCGAGAAGGGGATCTCGTTACCGAGCAAAGATCTCCTGAAATCAAGGCACATTTAGTCGGCGAATCGGAATCGGGCTTAGCACAGTCATACGAGGAAGTAATAAAACAGGGAATCAACTCTGATTCTGCGGCACCGGAAAGAGCGAGTGCTTGTGTGGAGGATACTGTTATCTCCGGTGGAATGCAATTGGGCTTTGACTCACATGAGACGCAAGTGCCAAACACAGATTCTGGAACGACAGAAAACAAACAAGAAATGATGAGTAAAGAAAGGGTTGTCGAAGAAATTGCGGAAGGAAAGAATATTCTGGAGGATGGACGAAATCACGGAAAGGGTCAGCAAAGAAGTGGTGCCCGTGGTCGCGTTCGTGCCCGGCCTACCGGACGTAGCCGAGGTTCAGCAGGGTCCAAAAGGAGAGGCCGCGATGATCTTGAGGAGGCCTCGGAAGATGAATACCGTGACCCAACGTCTTTAGAGAAGATGGATGATGACGAACAATTGCCTGTACCTGTTGCGACTACTCCAGAGTCATCTGGAGACGAGCCATCTTCGGAATCCTCAGCAGAAGACTCGGACGAACTCACACTACGACGTTCATCACGAGTTTCACGTCCCTCGACGCGATCTAATAGTCCCGCTTCAAATGTTCGCACTTCTCTCCGTCGCAGATTATCTGGAGACTCGCGGTATTTCGAAGTGGAAAGTGGGGACGATGGTGAGAGTCGAAGAAAGGGAGCACAGGAACCAGACATCAGCACCAAACCGTGGCTTACCAATGTTGAAGTACAAGATCTTGACTCAGTTACCAACCATTCTCCTTCAAATGTGGGTGATCTTTCTGCAGTAAGGTCAGGGACACGAAGGGCACGCACAAAGCGGCGAGTCATCGACGACGAAGAAATGGAAGATTCTGACATCAATTCAAGAACGTCGGTTAGTGTGGATGGTGAAATTGAAACGACAATGAGAGTAGAGGCTACGGTGACTGAAGGGATCAAAAGCAACCTTCGGGGACAAGGGAAGGAAGGAAAGGACATTGATGGTGAACCTTTGGATCTGGAGAACAAAGCTGGCAAGCCCGAGCCCAAGATTTCAAATCCGAATCAAATATCTGAGGACCTGTCGGTCGGGGCTGTGAAACAGAAACGGGCTGCTGTTGCTGAAGCTGAAGGGTCGGGAAAGACAATGGAATCAAAGGTCATCGAAGCGGGGCCAACCAAAACCACTCGAGGAGGGCGCATATCTGTAACTCGTGTCAGCTCGCATCGAGGAGAGCGAGGCGGGGATGTTAGTGTGACGACGGAACATTCTCCCAGAGCAGTCCAATCCAACGCAAAGTCTGTTCTGAGCACCACAGTTCCACAACGAGGTGTTGTCGGAGCTCCAGTATCAGGACTTGCGGCCGAAAATCCAGGAGTAGCTAATGCAGGAGTGTCGCCTTCCGGGTTTCCACTGTTGACACCGAATCATGCTTCCATTGTCAGCAAAAACGTGTCTGCATTTGTCCAATCTCAAGGGACATTTGGAGTCCGTCCCCCGGTCAATCTTTCTCAATATCAATCACCGGTCGGACCTGGTACCGCACAGGGAGGTCATGCCCCGGCAACATCTTTACCTCTGAACCCAGCATTCGCAGCTTTGCTGTCGAGCCTTCCTACTTCCGAGGCGAGACAGGCACTCCTCGATGGATTTGCAAACGGAAGTATCACGTATCAATTTCTTCATCCCCTCAGCTATGCCATCACTGCAAATCCCGCCGCATTGGCCCAGCTTCCAACCTCATCCGCGGAACCGAGCCAAGGAGGCGTCAGCGGATTATTGAATAATGCTTCTCTTGCTTTAGCGCCGCAAAGAGTTGGCCGCCCGAACATGTTGGTGCCTGGAATTGCTCCGAGTCCTGTGGATCAATCAGTTCGAGGCCGAGGAACAGGACGACCAGTTCGCGGAAAATCCTCTCGTGGGAGAGGTGCAAGTTCGATGCCGACAACAACGACACCGGGTACCTCTACTCTCGATCCAAGTGCGGCTGAGATTAATGATAAGTCTGAACGGCCAAAGAAACGGAAGCGCGATGTGGAAACAGTGACGCCGGTCCCACAATCTCAAACCATGTCATCCAATGACCTGCTAACAAACAATCCCCAATCAACTCTCTTGGAAGAAAAACGGGAGCTTCAAATCACTTTAAAGGAATCCGACGAGCAATTGCGAGAGCAAAAACGTCAACGACATACTTCTGAGGTGAGAAAGCCTCAGAATGGTTGATTAACACGTTTTTATGTAACAAGATTTTTCAGGCAATTTCTACAGTAGGATTGGTTTCGAACAGCAGCGTAAAAGCCCAGGTGAACCTTCCTACAGTCATCGAATACTCGGAAGCGAGTGGTTCGGAGTCGGAGGATGATATGCCAGAGGAAATCCGAACCTCCACTCATGCTACAAAAGCACATATGGATGGCGGAAACGCGAGCTTTGGCGAAAGTAGAAGGCTGCATGGAGCGCAGTCCAAATCGAGTAACCGTGTTATCGAGAGTCAGGGGAGGAAAGAGTCACCAAACGCCGACCCATCACCCCGCGCCACACTGAAGCATCGCGTGTTCGGGAACCCTCGTCATGCACCCGTCGCAAAGATTAGTCCTTGGACCGGTCGTCTTCTGAAACCATTTATATTTCGAGATGCGGAAACCGTGTCCCCGTATGTTCAACTCCTGGAAGACATTATTAGCAAGGGAGGAGGACGAGTGTCGGAGCGAAAACCTATCGACTTTATATATCTGGAGAAAAAATGGGTCGTGCAATGTAACTGGCTCCTTTGCAATATGTTCTGGAACGGTATCGACAGTGAGTGAAACATTGAACGATTTGTGAGAAGCTACCATAGAGTGAACCTCGTTTATTCGTTATCCAGTTTCCGAACATCTCAAATACCCCGACTTCTCGGTCGTTTGCGTGTACGATAATATCGTTGTCGGATGTGGGCTGATGACTCCTCAAGGGTACATCACATACATTGGCGTTCTTCCTGGGTGGGAGAAGTGCGGGATCGGTCGAATCATGTTGTGGTGGCTGATACAGGTACGTCACCTAATCTGAGGAGTGTGCGATTGGAGCACAAACTTAAACTTGGGTACCGGGACCTTCATCTAGACGGTCAAGCCACAAGATGTGACGCTTCACGTTCAAACCAAGAATTCGGCCATGATACTGTACCAGGAGTTTGGATTCAAGGCGGAAGAGTTTATTGTCGGATTCTACAACAAGTATCTGCCTGGAAGCAATTTTACGGGAGAGAATAATGCGTATGTCATGCGCCGACGCGGGAGGTGGGTTGCCGGTCTGCCAGTTGATGTTTGGTGGGCGTGAACATGCCCTGATCGGTTTCCAACTCCCAGTCCTGACGATTAAAGAATTGATACGATGTTTGTACAAGGAGGGCCACTACTGTAAATAACGTAACACTTTCCACAATCTCTACTGTGTTTTTGCTTTGTAATCATCCAAGAAAGCGTCTCTGGTCGCATTACTGCCCGTCAATATACGAAAGTCTCTGTATTCCATCCCACTGAATCCTTGCTCGGTCTTGTTGAATTCAAACCACATGACCATTGAGATGTTGAGCGGATTGGCACCCTCGTTGGCGAACAAGAGCTGCCTCCACCACGTCCTCTTGATGGACAGCTCAAGCGCCTGCTCTTGGTCCGAGGTTTCACCCTTCTGTGCGGGCGACCACCCCACGCCCGTTTCAGCGACAATAATGGGCTTGGAGAAGGCCTTTTTGTCGCCAAAAACGTTGCGGAAGTCACAGTACGCACCACCACCAGGGCGTCCTCGAAGGATGTTGCTCAGCATGCCTGCAGGGGCTGGGTTCTGGGAGAAGAGGCGGCTCAGGGGGTTTCTAGTGATTGGAAACAATGGTAAGGTGAGGGAAAAGACCAAAAGAAAAGGAGGGTGATGGAGGAGGAGACCCACGAAGGGGATGGAAGGGTGGGGAAATGGAAGAGGGAGAAGCCCACGATGTCGACGTAATCGTCGCCGGGGTACCAGCGGCCGTCTGTTGCAAGGAGGGATGGCAGTGTCAACGTCCCTTGGTACTCTTTCCGGGACCGTGAGGGAAGCGACACTCACAGGGATCTTCAACAGGACCCCTGCCCTCGCACGACCACATTTGCGGTGCCCAGAGTGTGTACGTCATGGTGCGGTTTTTCAACTGCGCTCGAAGGCCGCTGACTACCCTGCGGTAGGCGGCAATGTAGTTGCCCTCGCCGGCAGGGAGGCCCCAGGGGTACCACGGAGCGTTCTGGAGACAGGGTGCGTGAGCGGAGGTTTCGACTGAATGTTGCAGGTGCAGGTGCAAATGGTGTCTTACCATCTCATGGGCGAAGCGGACAATGATGTCCACGCCGAGTGCGTTTGCTCTATTGCAGGCGTCTGCGATCGCGGCAATGTCCGTGCCCGCGATGCCCTTGGAGTCGAGGCCAAACCACGGCTCCAAGGACAGGAACAGACACGAGGCGCCTGCCGCCTTGACGAGGGTGGCATGTTGCTCGACCGTCGCCGGGTCGAGCGATGATGCGCCGAAGGAGTAGAACTCTGCGAAACATGCGGGTGGCCGACCGAGGATGGTGCCGACGGATGCGGGCGACGTGGCACCCCAATCGATGTGGAATCCGAAAGCGGGACTGCCGGGCGAGAAGGAGAGCGACCGCGCGGGTGATGCCACGAGTGCAGCGAGCAGCAGCAGGAGGAGGGGGAGGAGCATCAAACAGCCATCACTGCGGTCGAATAATATAAATAAAGGCCACAGCGGAACCAATTTATTTGACGTTCCATATTTGGATATTCTCACAATGCATTTATGAATTATGTATTTGGAATGCTTGACCGCGTGATACCCATCATCAGGGAACGACGTTGCGCAGACTTGCAACTTCATCCTCTGAGAGGCGAAAGTCGAGCACGTTGAAATTTTCTGTTATGTGCGTCACATTGTCTGAGCGAGGGACAACCAAAACGTCATTGTCCAACAAGAACCGCCTTTTGCGGTGAAAAGAATGACTTGATCAAGTGGGACTCAGACTTTCCAGGACGGACGAAGACTCACAGGACAATTTGCGGGACTGTTTTACCTCGCTTGCTCGCGATATCGACAACGGCAGAGACGTTCATGACGCGGTTATAATCTTGAAGAGATGAGTACGCTTGAACCAACACTCCATGCTTCCTGCAAAGATCAACAAGATCCCAAGGTTGGTGAAACAGATGGACGTGGGTTTGGACTGCACGGAATTTGCGTGAGCTTGGCTCTATGCCGAATGCGAACTCCAGACCTCATCCCCCTTCGGGTACAGCGGCTCACCAAGATGGGGTTTCACAGAAGCCCAGGAAATAAGCTCGTCCATTTCCCAGACGTTAAAATTAGAGACACCAATGGCACGAATACGGCCCTTTTTGTACTCGCGCTCAAGCACTCTGCGTGGCAAAAAGGTTATCATTTCAATGATGCTCACTGGAGTTTTCAACCCCTTCCCCGGCGCACTCACTTCCACGCGTCTTTCCAAGTTCCCTCGGAAGGGCGACTGCACATATCTCCCCAACAGCGCGGATAATGAAGAAGTAACATGTCGAGGTAGTCGGTCCGAAGGTTTTTCAGTGACTTCTCGAACGAATGCAGGGTTGCGACAGCACCAAGGTCCTGCGGGTGCACTTTGGACGTAAGAAAAACCTTCTGTCGTCGGTTGGCCAGAAGTTCCCCAATGACGCTCTCCGTCCGGTACCATGGCCCAGTGTCACTCGCGGTGTCAAGGAGACGATAGCCTTAGCACAAAAACATCGAGGATTTCATCTTCCAATGCGGTTTCACAAACTACGGTGTCCAAAGCTTACCACTTTCAAGAGCGCGAGAAATGGATTCCTTTGGGTTCCGAAGTGCAGCCGTTCCGAACCCAATGAGCGGTACTAAGGTGCACAAAGTAAGAATAACAGCAATTTGTCTAGTGTTGTATAAAGAAAACATGTATCATTTGATGTGCCTTACTTTGAACCCCGTTGGAGAGCGCCCTCGTTCTGCCAAATGAAAAAGAGTGGTATCAAAAGTGGTATGTGAACGGACAAGGCATTCTCACTGAGAGGGCTTTTGCAGATAATACCATGCGAAAACCCCAATAACAAAAATTGCAATGTAGAGCACCCGAGCGCCCCCGGGCATTTGAGAGAGGATTGGTGGTTTTAGAAAAAGGTTTGAGAGGCATTTCCCCTGAGTGTGCTTCAAAAGGTCAAGGTCCTCCTCCGGGGACCCATCTGCTTTTCGAGACCAATCACCAACCAAATGTCCTACCCCCAACAAGGCAAGCTTCTGCGAAATCGTCCGGACTCCGGTACCATTCTCTGACCTCGTTTTCGGGATCCCTTCCTCTCCTCGCCATTCCGCCATTTGCTTAATCCACCCATTTCCGAACCGCGCGTCGGCCATCACCTCGCTGTCTGCCTCGTTTAGGCCAGTACTACCCCCCTCCTCCTCAAGGACAGCCCTACTGTGAGAATTCTCTCGTTTGACCGTGCTCCCACACCATCCCCAATCCCCCATCGGCCCGCATCGCACAAAAGACCCTCCTCCTGGAGGTGCCCCTCCCCAGGGCTACTACCCTCCTCCGCAAGGCTACCCGCCGCAAGGCTACCCGCCGCAAGGCTACCCACCGCAAGTGAGTCGGGGCCGAGTCGGAGTTTCCACTATGCTCCTCACCAAACGGGACCCTCCCGGCACTTTTCAGCAGCAGCCCGTGGTGGTAGTACAGCAGCAACCGCAACGTAGCGACGATGGATGCTGCGGTGAGCGATGAGCTGTACCCGATCTGCTGAAGTAGAGACTCCTGACCGCCGTTCCTCGATTCCGGGATCCTGGGAATAGCGGCTTGCATGGTGAGTGTCTCAGCGACGACTGTGCTTGATTGTCTTGATTTCACTCACGATTTTGTCTTTCCCTTGTATAGGCCGCTCTTTGCTTCTGGTTCGTCATGTTTTGCTTCACAGGTGGTGCCATTACAATGTTTAATCCTCCTTTTACGCTCACTCTCCACTCAGCTGTGTTCTCGACGCGGTGAGTGAGGCTGTTTCTCCCCATTGTTCTCCAAAAGCTGACAAGGTACACTTTTCGTCGACAGCTCACATAATGGCAAAGACCGACACGTCGTATCAAAGACTATATCTTTACTGAGGTTCAATTTATATACTACGAATGTGAGAAATTTTTGTCAGAAATAGAGGTGCTCGAATATCGTCGAGTGTCAATGAAACAGAGGGGAGACCTCACCTCCGTGCCAAATATCTAAAACCAGTATATTTTTGAAATATCGGAAGGAAGTGAGAACGCTGTCATGAATCTTGGGAGCGAGTTCGATCTCCTTGTGTGTCGGCAGAAGTGGAATAGGCGCGGTTGATTGGCAAAATGTTGTTTGCAGACGCTTCTTCCCCAAACAACAAACGGTTACGGTGAGATTCCTCCCCCCCCCCCCGAAAGCAGCTGGACGTTCAGGATGCTTGCTGTCTGCGCGGAAATTGTTACTGTGCGGGTGGAATGGATGGATGGATGGATGGATGGGGATGTGTTTCTTCGGACAACCACAACTTGGAGACACGGCTCTCTCTCGAGCTCATGAGATGAAGTCCATTCGATTCACACTCGATCTCTGACTCTTCCTCCATTTGTTTGTTTGGCATCGCCTGGGCACTATTGTCGCTCCTTCATTGTCATCACAGGACCGTCTTGAAATTCCTAGTTCTTGAAAGGAGCCCCTTGTACACGTAGCAACGATGTCAAAGGGAGACGGTATGTATATTGTGCTTGGATCCTGTGTTGGTGGGGAATTCACTCGCCCATCCCAATGCACAGGCCGTGGAAAGAAGGAGCTTTACTTCGAGAAGCTTGAGCACCTGCTCACTGACTACCCCACCATTTTCATTGTCAACGTTGACAATGTCGGCTCCAACCAAATGCACCAGATCCGCAAGCAGCTCCGCGGAGAAGCGGTCATTCTCATGGGCAAGAACACCATGATCCGCAAGAAGCTCCGCGCTCTTAAGGACGACCACCCCGAACTCGAGAGGCTCATGCCCGTTGTCAGGGGAAACGTCGGTTTGGTTTTCACCAAGGCCACTGACCTCAAGGCTATCCGCGGAAAGATCACCGAGAACAGGGTGAGCTCTGCTTTTGCAGTACTACCCGACGCATTTAGTGTTTAAAAACGCCCTCTTGACTATCCCATTAAATCTAGGTCCGTGCCCCCGCCAAGGCTGGAGCCATCGCTCCCGTGGCTGTCTCCATTCCCGCCGGTAACACCGGAATGGAACCGGGCAAGACTTCGTTCTTCCAGGCCCTCGGTATCCCGACCAAGATTGCCCGTGGTACTATTGAAATTGTCAACGACGTGCCCATCATCAAGCCTGGCCAGAAGGTCGGAGCCTCCGAGGCCACCCTTCTGAACATGCTCAACATCTCGCCGTTCACGTACGGTTTGAGCATTCAGCAAGTCTACGACCAGGGCGACGTGTTCTCCCCCGACCTTCTCGACATTGACGTGTCGAAGCTCGCGGAGCACTTCTTCACCGGAGCGGGTGTCGTCACCAAGCTCAGTTTGGGTCTTGGTTACCCAACCATGGCGTCCATCCCCCACCTTCTCGTGTCGGGTTACAAGAACATCCTTGGTCTCGCTTTGTCCACTGCGATCAGCTTCCCTCACGCCGACAAGGTAAGAGCTCAGTTGCCATCTCTTAGAAAGAACAAGCGAACGGATGGATCACTTCCTTGCAACCGGGATGCGAAATTTGTTTCTGTAGCGGCTTCTGCCGCTGTGACATTCGAAACAAAAAATAACACTCTAATTTTTTGCTGAGAATTTGTTGGAAGACACAACACTGGAGAGCCTCGCAACTACTATTCGGTGCTGTTTTTGATTGTCTGCAAATACTGACATGTCATCAAATTTCAGGTCAAGGAAGATCGTGTTATCAACAGCGTCGAGCTCCTCACGACCCAAGGATTCCGGAATCTCGTTGCCATTTCCCTGGAAACTGGGTACACTTTTCCATTGGCCGACAAGCTCAAGGAGCTGTTGGACAACCCCGACGCCCTCGCCGCCGCCCTCGCTGCATCTGCTGGTCCCGGTATGTTTTCTCCATTCTCCTACATGTTGGCAAAGTCTAATCACGTCCTTGTCCTTCCGTTTTTTGTAACAGCCGCTGCCGCTGCCCCGGCTGCTGCCGCTGCTGCCGCCCCGAAGGAGACCAAGGAGGCGCCCAAGGTCGAGGAGAAGGAGGAGGACGAGGACGAGGAGATGGGCTTCGGTCTCTTCGACGATTAAAGAGTTAGGAAAGTCATCTAGCTGTTCTTCAGTAGTTGGGCTGGGAATATGATTGCACTTATGAAACTCTGAGAGGTGATATGCTTGGGCAGGTCGGGCTTCCATCTCTGTGATGCGAAGTTATCTTCGCCAACAATATCTCCCATCTTGTATCTGGAGACCCGAATATTGCTGATTGGAAACGAGAGATGTTCAAGTCTATAGGATCCGCCAAACCGAGTATGTCTCAGCTGTGGGAGAGCCATCCAACTGATGAATGTCAACTGACTTGCCGATTCCCCTAATGACGTCCACTATTATTTCAATTTCGATCGAATCTTTGACGCACGTTTCACTCTGTACGATTGCTTTATGACATTCCCACAGAGCCTACGACCAAATCAATCGATGAGATATCCACCAAAATGGCCCCAATGGCGATCTCAAACTCCGACGCTGCCAACGGCAGTTCCTCTTCCCCGGGCTCGAAATCTTCGGTGTCTGGATCCCAGTCTGCAATGAGCTCTGGAAGCACCGGACTTCTTCTCATCCGTGTGGTGGAGGCGCAAGGTCTAAAATTGCGACCCGAGGTGGCGAACGACAAATCAATGAAGAAGGTACATACTGCGGTCGTTTCTCTTTGAGATTCTCATCAAATTCGGTCAACTGCAGGAAGACAAGCTACCTTACTGTGTGATCGAGTTCGACAAGCAAGAGATCGCAGTACCAGCCAAGGATGGGGAGTTGGACGGTAAAAGCATATCTTGGCAGCACAGGGCGCACTTGTGAGTATTCATTGTGCTACCTGGTGTTGATTCGATCATGCTCATTTCTTGTTGCAGTGATGTCTCGTTCGAATCTGAGGCTATTATCACCCTTTATCAGCGCGCTTCTCCGACAGCCTCATCCACCGGGACACCATCTAAACCTGCTGGCAGTGGGGGTGACGTCTTCCTTGGTGCGATTCGAGTCAAGCCGACCCTGAAAGACCAGACCCTCATCGATGAGTGGTACACTCTTCAGAGCGCTGCGGGAGAAGATGAGAACGCTGGAAAAGTGCACGTCCAGATGGTATTTAAGAGTAGCGGGGTGAGTCCGACTTATGTTTTACCGTGCATGTTGGGTCATCTGAGTGCTATTCGTACCCTTTCGTAGCCCTCGAAGAAAGCTATAGGTATCGACGACTTTGAATTGTTGAAAGTCATTGGGAAAGGCTCTTTTGGCAAGGTGATGCAGGTTCGAAAGAAGGATACTGGTCGTATCTACGCAATGAAGATCATACGGAAACAGCATATTGTGGAACGGTCTGAAGTCCAACACACATTGGCGGAACGCAACGTGCTTTCTCAGCTCTTCAACCCTTTCGTGGTCAATCTGAAATGGGCATTTCAGACTCCAGAAAAGCTTTACTTCGTCCTGGCGTTCGTGAATGGGGGAGAACTTTTCCATCACTTACAAAGGGAAGGTAGATTCGGCGAAGATAGAGCGAGATTTTATACGGCGGAGCTTCTTATGGCGCTCGAGTGTTTACACAAGTTCGACGTCATTTACCGGTAAGGATATCAATCAAACGAACAACATAATGTCGGTCACAACATAACCTCTATGTTAGCGACCTGAAACCCGAGAACATTCTGCTCGACTATACCGGGCACATCGCCCTTTGTGACTTTGGTCTTTGCAAGCTCAACATCGGAGACAAGCAGAAGACCAACACGTTTTGCGGTACGCCTGAGTACCTCGCGCCGGAACTTCTTATTGGCAATGGCTATACCAAGGCAGTGGACTGGTGGACCTTGGGCGTGCTCTTGTATGAGATGCTTACGGGCCTCCCACCATTCTACGACGAAAACACAAATGAGATGTACAAAAAGATTCTCACAGCTGAACTGGTATTGACTGAGGAAATGGGCCGAGAATCGAAAGATCTCCTTAAACAGGTCAGTGATAACGCCAGGAAAATACTCGTTACAACAACCAACACCACTGTTTCAGCTCCTCAATCGAGATGCAAACCAGCGATTGGGTGCGAACGGAGCTGACGAAATCAAGCGCCATCCGTTCTTCGCCGGCATTGACTGGAACAAACTCTACCACAAAAAGTACCAACCACCATACAAGCCCACTGTTCTTTCGGCTGCAGACACATCAAATTTCGACGAAGTTTTCACCTCTGAACAACCCACGGATTCCGTTGTCGCTGATTCTCATTTGTCTAAAAGCGTACAGCAGCAATTCCAAGGGTTGGTTTTGAATTTTGCTTTTCACGGACCTTCATGAATCGAGCAATTTTATTTTTAGGTTCACGTATCAAGCGACAAATGAACACTTGGGAGCATCCGTGAGCCAATCTGTCATGGGACAAAGTGTTCTCAGTAGCACTCTAGGTGGTCGCGCTGCTCCTGCGATTCCCCGGGGAAAACGATGAAGCATGACCACAGACTTACGTTTATAGTTAAGGCGGCAGGGGCTCGAGTCAGAGGCTCGTTGTTGCACAATACATAGTTGGCAAAACGAGTTTGTCCGGAGATAGTTCATACTGTTGCCAACGCGTCCATGAGCGGGGCAGGATCTCGCGACAGCACGGATGCTTCTAAGCGAAATGTTACGAAACTGGGATCTGCAACACCGTTTTCGCGGGCTAGTGTCGTACCATCCGGATCATATCTACCGAACCCTTCTCGCGCCCCCGCGGGATTTGGCTCAGCTGCTCATTCTGGGGCTAATGGAGATACAACAGACTCTGGCTTTGGGGGAATCGGTGGTGTAATGCAGAATGGGGGATCGTCAGGCTCTGGTGGAGTGAAGGGGCTGGCGCGAAGGTTTGAAGCTTCAGGAGGCGCCGACGGGACCAGAGAAACGGCGCAAGCTCGACCGTTCTCCATGTACGCTGGAGGCTCGAGCTCGTTCTCAACGTCGCGGGAACCTCCAGGGAAGAAAGCTTCACCAGCTCCTCGACCGAAGCCACCCCAACTAGCGGGTTCTAAACCTGCAGAAAGCGTGCCAGGTACTTCAGGACAGATGAACTCGTATGAAAGAGGTCGCGCTCGGTCCTCAAACCCTCGGGAGTTCTCCGAGGGCAACGGAGACTTTGAAGATTCGAAGCGCACAAAACGCCCGATAGTGGCCAGAAAACCTTCTGACGACCGGGTGTATCCTGCAATAACCTCTCGTAGCAAATCAATCCCAAACCTTGGTGGTGGTGATGGCAATGTCCAAGTTGTACCCCCTGTTTCCTCTGTTCCATCTGTTGCGTCTCGGATACAGGCACTGCAAGCAGGGTCTGGAACCACAAGTACTACCTCGGTGCCTCTTACGGCCCCAGTGCTTCATCTTCCTTCGACCTCTCGCCCACTGTCTATGATCTCCAGCACCTCCACGCAAAGTGGTGGCTCATCTTCTAATATTACTCGTGGACGCAAACCTTCCCCTGCTCCACTGCGCAATGATGACCTTGACATATCACATGGAAGTGGCGGCCCAAGTAGGTTCAGCTTTTGTTAACACCGAGACTCCGGATGGTCAAATTTAGTAGTGGTGGGGAAATATTGACCATTCCACCTCGTCTCAATCTTTAGTGGGTCGGCCATCCCGACTAGGACCCTCACCCCCAACCATCAACGCAGTGACCCTCCCCAGTCTACCTCCACCAGAACCCATTCCACCCTTATCCATTTTTGGAGGCGGGACGGCAGACCTTTCTGGGACCAAGGCGCCCATCACGCGCAATGACACTACGCCTTCCGTTGTCTCCCCAAGCTCTGTTTCGCCGTCACTGCTTTGTCGTACTGGTACCGACTCTTCCGATACGGCTTTCAGAAGACCGGGTAGTCCCAGTGGAGGGAGCCAGAGATCGTTAGCGCGAACACCGAGTCCACAACCGGAAGAGGATGAGGCTGAAAGAGAAGAGAAGCAACGAAAGAAGCGGATCAATGTAACGAATGAGGTGGTGGAAACAGAAGAGGCATTTGCAAGGGACATGGGAGTTTTGAGTGATGTAAGTGAACACTTGACCAGAATCCATGTGATGCGACTTGAGTTACTCCCTTCCAAAGTACTTTTACACCCCATCTCTTTCTGTGCTGCCTCCGTCAAACGTGCTACTCATCTTTTCTAATCTTCCGGCGCTTCTGTCGTTTTCCCGACATCTCCTTTCACTCCTTCGAGCGGCGCGCCAAAATAACGCTGAAGGAGGGCAGGATCTAGCGGATATATTTGTGCGGTCCGCGGCGGATATGGAGGATGTCTACGGTGAATGGTGCAGCAAGAGCGAAAAGGCTGTCGCAAAAGTCGCTGAAGTTATGGCCTCGACAAGAGTGAGGCAAGGTTCAGCAGGGTCTTCAAGCGAAGAAAAGGGAGGGCCCGATCGGACTGGAACACCTGACCCGAATGCAAGTCTCAGAGACTTTATCAAGGATAAGACAAAGGTTATGATCGACGACGGAGTGACAGGAGCCTGGGACCTCGCTGGGATGCTGGTGAAACCTGTACAAAGGGTATTGAAGTATCCACTTTTGATAAAAGTGAGCTGGCTCTTGATTGATGTGCGTCTTGAGCCCACCGAGTTTACGAATCCCCTTGCAGTCCCTCCTCGCCGCAACTCCACAGAACCACCCTTCAACCCGAGCTTTAAACACAGCTCTCACTTTATTGACTTCTCTGGCTGATAAGATTAATTCCCTAAAACTTCGAAAAGACGTGACCGAGAAGTATGTTCGTTTGGCTCGGGGCGCTCAATCTGGCTCGTCTTCCTCGCTCTCTCCGCCCGTCGCCGCGAAGCCAACACTACCTTCTGATGCGTCATCGCTGCTCGCAAATCGTAATCCAGTGCACTGGGCAGCCAAGAACTATGCAAGAACGACGGTCGCAATGCGCCAGACAGTGGGTCTCGCAGATGGAACCGTTGACGGCATCTTTGAAGGTGTACGAGATATGTTCGCGGACTTAGAAGCACGAGTTAAGCAGGTTAGGGTCGAAATGGGAGAATGGGTCAAAGAGCTTCAAGGTGTGTCGTGGAGAACTTTAACGGACTATTCTTCAGCTAAATTTCAGCAACTCGCCTTTAGCATATCTCGACGCTCAAGAACGTTTTGTTCTATCGATGGAGGAAGTGTATTCTTTTGCTGCACCAACTGATGGGAAGGAGTCCAGTCATCTTTTTATCAAGCAATGGCAGAAGTTCTGCTCAGGATTGGCAAGGGGTTCGGCCATGCGGGAAGTGGTACGTTGGCCCTATTTCAGGTATAACAGTCTCTCGTTCACTGAACTTCCACACTCTCATACACGTAGGATGATGCAATCAACCGCAGAATCATGCCCATGCTCGACGCTGTGGTTGACAACCTCAAAGGTCCGGCTGCGGTCATAAAGAAGAGAGATAAAAAGAGGTTGGACTATGAGAGAGTGAAAGAGTTAACCGCGACTGGTCAGAAGGTACAGAGAACGCCGGCATGTGTCACTTGTCAATTGCTCATCGTGAATGGCGCAGCCTTCTGAACTCTTAGTGGAATCTTCAGCCAATTATGAGCTGCTCAATGATCAACTCCTGGAAGAAATTCCAATTCTCCGTGACCTTGTGAACGACTACCTAGACATCATCCTAGCAGAGTATGTTGAAGTTCAACGGAAGGCATATGAAGCTATTTCTGGACTATCCGAAGTCGCCGCGGAGGGCGAAGAGCTTGGCGTCATTGGAGTGCTCGCGGGGAGCGCGCAGGCTTGTGATTGGGAGGGAATCCGAGCAACATTTGCTGCTCGTATGAGCCAGGTCCGAGATCTTTTTGATGCCCTTGTCATTCCCAAGGAATGGACGGAGGAGACATTCAGTTGTAAGTCTGACAGGCCTTGTATCGTTAACCGCAACTCCTTATTTTTTATTGTTGGTCAAAGTGCTTGACCCCAGCTCTGCTAATCGTCGGCGTACACAAACGGATCCAACCGCCCAAAGGCCAGGCATTCTGGGCATTTTCAAACGCAAAAATGACTCTGTTTCTCCAAAATCTGGATCTCCACCGAAGATGACACGCAGTTTCAGTGCTAGTCTTGCAACAAGAGGGGATTCGCTGGATCAATTTGATCGAAGCTGTAAGTCTTCCTTTGCGTAATGTCATTTGTCTCACAACTGATTGTACCATACTTCAGCCATTGCAGACTCCATTCGATCATCTGATTCAACCCCAAATCTCTTTTTGGCGAGCCAGGGAAGACCAGTCTCCTCCTTCTTCCGGCCGACCACGCGTCCAACCCTCCCTCAACGTTTGAACTCTAACTTTGCACCTTCTGGTGCAAGCCAAATGGGCGCCCCGGAATCTGTAAATGGCGGTGATGATTCGATACCAGTACCACGAAGGAAACCCACTGCTCCTCCAAAGCCTTCGATGTTCTCAAGAAAGGAGTCCGTTTGAAGGATTCAAGAAAGCCAGCATGAGTTTTGGAGGTACTTCTGAAATGAAACCCGCATACTGCGGTATACCGTTGTGCATGATATTCTAAGTATTCTAGCACTTTGTCACGTGTTAACCTGCGTAATTGCATGCAGAATGTTATTCGTCATCATTGTTATGTTCCTTTTTACCATATCCAACTTTGCCTCCATCGTTCATCCTTTTCCTCCTCTTACTTGCCTCAATCATCTCCTTTTTCGCCTGCTCTCTCCGTTTCTCTTTTTTGGGGCGGGTGTCGATAGATTCGCGCTTTACCCCTTTCTGTTTCATATTCTTTTTTGCCTCGCGGCTTGGCTTGTCCAATCCCACCATCCAGTCCTCAATCTTCTCCCCCATCTCTTTCATCACGTTAGCCACGCTTTTCACGTAGGGTGCATCCTCGTGGGTAAAGAAAGTAAAGGCCCATCCTTCCCTTCCCGCTCGCCCAGTTCGCCCGATTCGGTGCACGTATGCCGCGGTGGTGGAAGGGAAATCGTAGTTAATGACCGTGCGTACAGCAGAGAAGTCAAGACCACGAGAGAGAAGGTCGGTGCAGATAAGGAGATGGAGATGGCCAGTGCGGAAGAGGCGAACAAGATTGTCTCGCTGGACGGACAAAGAAATGAACGTTGAGGATATTATGACATTTGAAAGCAGCACGAATTAAGCACCTCCTTTTTGGTGCGCTCTCCAGTAACGACGTCGACACTCCGACCATCGACCGCCAGTTCCTCTCTGAGCTCCTCGGCACGCTTCTTGCTCTGGACGAAAATGAGACAAGGTGGGCGAACGTCACCCCGGCCAAGCATTTGGCGAATCTCCATCAGCTTTCCGGCCTCGGATGAGCAGAAGACGAGCTTTTGGTGGATCCGGGGGAGGGGCGAGTTGGAGCTGAAAGACCGCGATGAATCAGTCATCGAATCGCAAGCGCCCGGCCCCTCGGAGCACCCTGTCGCGTCGAACTGCACTCACCTCTCTCTGTCCACTGCCGCACCGCCTATCCTCACCGTCACCACATCCGCGTCCATGACACTCCTCGCCATCTCTTCTACGCCACTGGGAACGGTTGCGCTGAAGCACGCCTTGCGCAGTCCCTTATTTCCGCACGCCTCAAGCACTTTGTCGACCTGGTGGAGGAAACTACGCCCTTCGTCGGCAGGACGGCCGGCATCCTCGAGCGAGACAAGGGAGGTGACTGTGTTGTGGTGGATGTCATCGAGTGAAAGAAGGCGGTCGGCTTCGTCGAGTACGAGGTGGAGGACTTGGTGGAGAAGCGTGGATGGAGATGAGGAAAGGATGTGAAGGAGACGGGCTGGGGTGGAGACGATGATGTCTAGGGGTCGGTAGGTGTAAGCGAGAGGTGAAAGGAAGAATCGCGTGCAGGGGGTTGTTTACCGAAAAAGGCAAGCTGAGAGGCAAGTTGACGGGCTTTGCGAGGCGGTTTTGTCTTGGAATCGGAGTCATCCGCGTCATCATCGGAATCATCGTCTTCTGAATCTTCGCTCTTCATTTCCTCGTCATTGTCTTCCTCTTTCACTTCGTCTTTGCTTTCACTTTCATCGTCCTCTTCGTTGGAGTCGGATTCATGTTCCTCTTCGTCACCTTCCTCCTTGACTGAATCGTCGTCATCCTCCCCTGAATCATCACTTCTTTTGACATCTCCCTCGTCCCCACGGTCTGTCTCCTTCCCGACCTTTCCAAAAACCCCGACGCCGTATGTTGTCAGGAGGCACACTTTGAGATTCCTCCATGTCCGCTTGGTGCCCCCACTGCCACCCTTTTCCTTCCGCGACAGCACAGGTACTCGTACTTCTTCCACAAGTTTCGACGCTTCTCTGCGAATCTGCGCACACAGTTCAACGGTTGGGGCCAGAACAATAGCCACGGGGCCCCGGGTGCGAGAAGCCTGGGATTTCTCCGACGCGCTCACATCGCCTGGGCCGGAAAATTCCGCCAGAGAGGTCTCGATGGCAGCACGGGCAGCCAAGTTAACAAGAGGGAGGAGGTAGGCCAGCGTTTTACCGGAACCTGTGGGTGATATTGCAAGGAGGTCGCGCGACTAGAGCGAACGAAACATTTAGTTTGCGGTGGGAGAAAGCATGCTTAAATCGTGAAAGTGCCTTCCTGTCCGTGTTGTCCCAGTCCAGAAGTCCAGAGTATCAGGAGACCCGGCCAACCCGTGATTCTCCTATGACCCGCCTCCATTAGACTCTTTGTTTTATGTCCAATCGTTGTGAATATCCAGGAAAACCCACATTGAGCATCACTGGCACTGCCTGCATCTGGATAGGCGTGAGCTGCGACGCGACCGCACCCAGATTTGCCCTGAGAGGGTCCAAGATCGCATTGATATAGGAATCGCCTGAGCCGTGCGCCGGGGCGCGCTTTGCGAGCTCGTTGGCGAGAGGCGAGAGAGAAGTTTCGAGGGAGGTGAAGAGGTCGTCGACGGACCTCAGCGGGGGGATAAGTGATGCTTTCGATGATGTGCGGATAGCGTGTGACTTGAGGAATGCCTTGAGAGTCAGCGAAGCGTCGTCTGATGGTTTGGATGTCGATGGTGCCGTGTTTCCAGTCGATCCATTGAGATTGCCGCCTGGGACGCCCCCGTTGTCTCCATCCTTGGCCACGCCCTCCCGCTTTCGCTTGTTTCCTCTCCCGCTCGCACTTGTTCCGCTGCTCAGAACGCGGAAAAAGTCCATTCGATGTGGAAAGGAGAAAGTCAATAATCAATATGAGGCCACAGCACAAGCTCTTCCTTGTCTGCCGCTGTTCCACTTTTCGGCGAGGACATTGGGGTAGTAAGCAATATAAGATCGATCTGTACTCCAATTAATTACTGCTTCTACTTGCTCATCGTTCAGACATCTGTACGTGGTCCGACCCAGGCCATGGATCTTCTAGCTCTTCTCGCACCTTTTCAGTTCAGCAATCTCCAACGGAGATGGAAGAGACCATTTGTTTCCACATCTTGATGGCAATTAAGTGATAGTTTCATTTGTCGTTAACCAGTGTTATGCATTATTGTGGGGGAATAAGCACCATCGAATGAAGGCGATGCCATCCCTAGCAGCTCGGCCAAAACCGCCTCGGTGTTGTGTCTGCGATCAACACGCGAGAGCGGCTTCCTCCGCTTTTGAAGTCGCAATTCAATTCAATTGCAAGAATTGGTGGTCGCTTTGGTCAAGAGCGTGCTCCACTTCCCGTAACCCGACTTCAACGCTTACTGGAAGCGGATCGAACCTTTTTCCAAGAAGCAATCGATAAAAGGATTTGCTCCCTTCAGCTTGTCAGTGGCCGTACCATGACGAGCATCTCCACTGAACCCGCCGGGACTTCACCGCGCGAGACGCGACGAGCAAGATGGCACAGGTGAAACTTTTGCCGCTCAGATACTCTGGTCTGTTCTGAGCTGCTTGGCGTCCAAGGATGTCTGTGTGGCCTCTGGAAACCCTGTTGTCGCATCGTTTCAAGCATGTGTCAGCAATCTGTTGAAGGACTACCGGGAAAGCGGTTCGAGTATCGAAGGCGGAGCTATGGCATATCGAGACAGGGGTGCGATGCTCGAAGGTGGAGCTGTTGTCCTTATCACGCGGCTGGCGATGTTGTACAAGAAAAAGTACAACATTAATTGGAAGAGCGGATTCCATGAAGGGTTTCCTGACTGGTTGGAACGTCACTTCATGATCACTGGTGTCGTCAAGTCAACTAAACGGGGTACTGGCGGCGGTGGGACACAATGCCCTCGTGGCAGCGTTGAAATAAGCGGAGAGCAATCCTCGATGTTCCAAGCTCCAGCTCATACTGCAAGCTTCATGTACACAACGACATTTCCGAAAGTCACATTGACTTATAGAAATCGTGCCGGACAAGAATGGGTGTTATGGGCAACAGCACGTGTTCAGCTCATCATCTCAGATGAATTCACCCTCGAAAAGATGGGTTCTAGGATTGGGCTGTTGGCACTTGCGGAGAGTGCTCTCTCAAGAATATCAAAGGATTTTGTTTACAACGGGACAAGTTCCGTTTTTCCCATTGGCGAGTGTTTACAATGTGAACAAGATACCCCCGAAATTACGTGTTCCTCACGCCCCTAGCTATGTATCTCCAGCGGGGAATACGCGGCAGAAACGCGTTGTCAAAACTGGGCTCTCTGCCACGGTCCCCGCCTTTGCAAAGTACCTATGCCAAGCTCCGGGCAACTCATCTGGGAGTGTTCCCTCAGCAACGCGCTTTGGGCTGATGAAAGGGGGAAGTGGCTTCTCTCAGGTCATGGATAGCAGTGGTGGGAAAGCAAGTGGACCAATGAAGTGATTCTTGGACAGGAGAGATTTGTCCAACTTCTGTCTCCAATTTGAACTTCTAACTTCTCTTCTTACCAAGACGGTTCACAGTACTATTTCCTGACATTTTCTTCCATGTAAAATCTTCCTAGGATATTCGTATCATGTAAATGAACGTTCGGCTGTCTACCACGGTTACCAAATGACATCGCTGGCGATGAAACGGATTGCCGTATTTGGGTGTCCAGAACGGTCAGCAGCGTGTTGTTGATACTGAGAGCACATATGTTGCCATTTGTCACTCTTTCCATCTTCACCGCCCAAAATACAGTTTAGAAGAGTTACCGAAATGCACACGAAGTGGGGGAAGAGTGAGATTGGACGTGTGAAATTGCCAACACCTCTAGTTGTCCTCGTCGATGGTGCTCTCGTGCCGCCTTTCGCCTACCACAATGGAAACATGGCCTTGCAGTGTGTGTAGCTTTTCTTTTCTACATACGAGCGTTGGTCCGCTGCGCTGTGCTGTGCGACTGGCCAATCCCGTTTCTTCGTTCCCGAAAATGAAGTTTCTTTTTTGAGTCTCTCTTTATTAGAATCCGTTCATATTCTACAAAGGGGAGCCTGCCCACAAATCTCCAGTAATTATTGGGAACCCGCCCAATTTCTACTACGGGAAGCCAGCCCAGAGGATCCAGTCCGTGATTATTCTACAAAGATTACGAAAAGCACCAGACAAACTTTAAACAGGACCCGGTGATGAAAAAAAAAAAGTCTCAGTGTGTTGTTGGTTTTTCATGCTCTCCCACGATACGGTTCCAGCCGCAAGGGGAAAGTGACAAGGTTTGGTACAATGCTCCTTGGTTCCCGAAAATTAGCGCGGTCCCAGCCCGCGAGTCGACGACAAAATACTCCACAAAAGTCCTAAGAAAAGAAAAGAAAAGAAACGGGGAAAACAAAGTCGACGGGTGGTGATAATGGTGGTGGTGGGAGTAGGTGATTAACGGCGGCGGACCCTGCTTGCCCAGTCGCACGCAATCTCGTAGCTGTACTGCCTGCAGACCAGCGGACTAGAAGCGAAGGCACCACGAGTCAGAGACCGTGCATCAATGGACAAACAAAGACGGGATCCACTCACGCAGCGCACTGGAACACGACCCAGTTGCCACCAGCGTCGCACTGCCTGAACTGGCTTCCGACAAGGCACTCCATGGCGCCTAAATATTCGACGGAGCGTCGGGTATTAGTCACTTGCACTTCAAGCCGAAACCCGAAACCGCGCCCTCTCAAAAACTCACCAACTGTGCATCCAGCTCCTGCAGCAAGGATCTGCCCGCCGACCGGGTTTTGCGTGCTCGGGACGTTTCCCGAGGCGGCGGGGGGCGGGGGGCTCGGGGGTGCGGCGGGCGAGCTCACGGGGACGACGGCGCCCTGGGCCTGCGGTGTCGAGGGCGCGGGCGTCACGGGGAGGTACCCGCAGGTGATTTCGTTGCCGACTGTTTGGGAAAGGACGGTGCAAGCGGTGCCGCTGGTGGGGAGGAGGAAAGGGTAAGCAACGAGTGCAGACGACGAGGTCATAGACAATGAGACGAACCCAGGGCACGCGTTGTTGACCCATCCGTTGGTGGTGCACATGCGAAACGCCTGTTGCGAGATGTTGGGTAGGCACTGGAGCGAGTCTGGGTGGGCAAGATCAAACGTGGCTTGTTACAACACCGAACCCACCCTCATCCAACCCAAAGGGAACTGAACTCACTCAGCGTGCACGAAGCGCCCTGTCCGACGGCAACGCCACCGGTGGCTGCCGCGGGAGGGGGCGCGGTGGGGTTGGTGGGTTGAGCAACGGCGCTGCGGGTGCTGCGAGGTTGGATGGTCTTGGTGTTGGTATTGCCCGCAGGTGGGGGAACAGCCGCGGGAGAGGGTGCGGGCACGGTCGGTGGAGCAGGAGCAGGAGCAGCAGGAGCAGGAGTGGTGCCGCCAGCGGCAACGCCTGCGCCCGTGAAGATTCCAGGACCCTGTTGACCGGCGCGGACGGTGATTTGTGGGCGAGCGTCGAGTAGGTTCTCTCCGGCCGTTTTGGCGCCGCCGAATTCTGTTGGAAGGGGGGGGGGGGGAAGGTTGAGGGTTGGAACGTGTCAACGGTGTGATCAAACCAGAGTCCAAGAGAAGGTGGTACTCACCAGGAACAATGACCGAGGACGGGGGAACGTTGACGACGAGCAGCTGGGGTCCCGAGATCGAACCGCCGTCAGCGCCTTGGATGGTCACGTCGGCGCAGTCTTGGTAGTACTCGCGGTTTCCGACGGCGTTGATCCAGTTCCAGGAGAACTGGGGCGGAAAGGGAAACGAAAGTTATGGTGGTTAGTACATGGACTTCCGGAGGTAGATCTTGCCAAACTTGAACTTGCGATCGCATCACCAGAAGGAGCGCCGGCCGGGATGGGAACGGTATACGAGTTGCCGAGTGCGCGGAGACATTCGCGCTTGACGGTGGAGAGGACCACGAATGTGTTTCCGTTGTCGTAGGAGAGGGCGAACTGGCAGTGACCGCCATCTGGGAAAAAAAAAAAGGAAGGGACGTGAAGAGAAAAAGAAGTGGAAGTGTGAGACGGGCAAGTTGGGGTGTGATCAAGAGAAAAACGGAAACGAACCGTGAGTTGCACTGCCCCCGAGCTGGACAGAGATGGAAGATCCGGCTTGGTACGTGGCGACGATCGGTCCTTTGCTCTGGAGAGAAAAAAGAAGGAGAGATGGATCAGTCAGTAATGGTGACTCGGTGTTTCGGACAAGACGGAAACATTCGCCTCCAGTAGACTTGTCCGTGATCGTGGATCACTCCCCTCCGCGGATATCCGCCACCATCTAGCGTCTCGCGTCTTACTCACCTTGCCTTGGCATGGGAACGGACGAGTTGGACCCAACGGCGAGAGATTACTGCAAACAAACAAACGAAACAGCACGTAAGCGTCTCCGATCAAACACCGGCATGGACACAATTACTCACTCGTAGTCAATGTTCTGTAGAGAGAGAAAGAGAAAAGAGCATCCGGGGGGGGGGGGGGGGCACGGTTCACGTTACATGGGACCAAACACGTGAATCAGCAAACAGCGTCTCGGCCGCATCAACACGGACCCATCGACGCTCGCATCGACTCACCGTTGCGCCCTTGACGTACTTGCTGTTCCGCGGTGGCGGGTTTGTCATCTCGACGTGAGCGCTCACGCCGAGAGCGAGGAAGACGAGCGACAGCGCCAGCGCTGCGAGGAGAGAGCGAGCGGACGGCATCGGAGAGTCGTGTGTTGATGCGCGGGTGGCGAGAGCGGAGAGATAGGAAAGATGGAGAGTCGGCCTGCGACGTTGCTTATGAGTGGATCCAACCCAAGCAAGGCAGAGATGTAGGAAGCACATTGTTTCCCTGCCTGTGGACTGCGGTGCACCCTTGGTGCCATGCGGTAGGACTGCGGCACTCCGCCCTTCCTGCCGCACTTCATTTGCTTAGCTTCCGATCCCGGAATTTCGATGCGTGATTCATTAGCAATCTTTCGTAATTCTTGCGTTTCTATTCTTCCTTTTCTTTCACCCGCCTTCTCGCCGGGCTGGAGTCATTATTTCGCGGGTCAAGCAAAAGAGCGACGCCGCTACCCTGGCATTATAATATTCCCTATCAGGGCAACACCAGCAAGACCACCGTACGATGAGCTGCATCTTTGTTCCGCCTGTGCATCGTCACACTCATCACCCAACTCAAGATCTTTCGATGCGACCTCTTCACCCTGCGCTTTAAGCCTCCAGCTCGCCAGAAGAGGGAACAGGAGAAAGCGAACGGAGGAAGGAGTAAAGGAGGCCGCAGAGGAAGTTCGCCCCTCTTTCATGACAATTGACACCAAGCATTCTGTTGCCTACAATGTACAAAAGTACCTTTGGAAGGGGAAAATGAGTGAGATGGGATAAGGAGCTGTGGGAATCAGAATCGGAATGGAATGAGCATGAGCACCTCCTCCTTCTTTTTTTAAGTCTTTGTGTATTGAAACCCTGTACTATTGGACACCCACGAAGGGAAAAATTAACAGTTCCGTTCCAGCCGAAATTAACGCAGACCCAGCCCCCGGAGATTGGATTCGAAATACTCCACAAACAGACCAAACAAAAGAGCATTAAAAAAGTCGAAAAAAAAATAATGCAAAGTCGACGGGGAGTGGCCGTGGTGGTGGCATCAAGCCCTTAACGTCGGCGGCGAACCCTGCTTGGCATATCGCACGCGACCTCGTAGCTGTACTGCCTGCAGACAAGAGGCCTGCCCGCACAAAAACACCGCGAGTCAGAGACCGTGCATCACGGGACAATTGACAAAGTAGGAGATCCACGCAACGCAGCGCACTCGAACACGACCCAGTTCCCAGCAAGGTCGCACTGTCTGAACTGGCTTCCCACAAGGCACTCGGCGGCGCCTAAAACATCACATCGACGGACAGGGCATCAGTCACTTGTGCACTCACGCCCAACCACCTGCCCTCCCACAATAAAAACTCACCAGGGGTGCATTCAGCCCCAGCAGCGAGGATCTGCCCGGCGACGGGATTGTGCGCGTACGGAACGTATTCAGTCGGGACGGGCCAGCTCACGGTGACGACGGTGCCCTCCGTCTTTGTTTGCCGAGGTCGTCATGGTCATGGGGACGGCGGTGCCCTCCGTCATGGATGCCGAGGGTGTAGGGGGGGGGGTTGAAGGGTACGTTCGATACAAGAATTGGCTCAAGGGAAAAGCAAATGAGACGAACCCAGATCAAGTGTTGTTCACCCATCCGTCAGGAGTGCACACCTGGAACGCTTTGGCCGAGATGTCGGGAAGGCACTCGAACGAGTCTGGTTGCGACGATCAGATCAAACCGTTACAACACCGTACAACATCTTCTTTTCAAACCAAAAGAAAACTCACTCAGCGTGCACGATTCGTCGATGGGAACGCCCTCGGTGGGCATCGCCGGCGGCATTGCGGTAGAGTTCATTGGTTGGTTGTGCCACGGGGGCGGACGTCTGGGCAGGCTCGGCCCTATGGGTACTGTAAGGCCCGATGGTGTTGGCCGAGGAAGACGTGGGAGAAGGAGCAGGGACAGTCGGAGGAGGAAAAATCGCAGGAGGCGGTGCGGGTGCGGTAAGTGGGGCAGGAGCAAAAGCAAAAGTGGCCCCTCCAGCAGGTGTGTCTGTGCCCGTGAAGATTCCGGGTCCTTGCTCGCCCGCGCGGACGGTGATTTGAGGTCGGGCGTCGAGGAGGTTCTCGCCGGCCGTTTGGGCGCCACCGAATTCTGTTGAGAGAGGCGCAAGGCTGAGCGTTAGCGAAGTGCTCACACTTTAGTCCAAAGAGATGTGTGCTCACCAGGAACAGTGACGGAGGACGGGGGAACGTTGACGACCAGCAGCTGGGGCCCCGTGAGCGATCCGCCATCGTAGCCTTCGATTGTCACGTCGGCGCAGTCTTGGTAGTATTCGCGATTGCCGACAGCGTTGATCCAGCTCCAGGAAAACTGAGGGAAGAGAATAAACGTGTGATTCTTACATGTGAAGTTCCCAGATCCCGGAAAGATCTTGCCAAACTTGAACTTACGATCGCATCACCAGATGGAGCACCGTCAGGAATGGGAACCATGTACGAGCTGCCTTCCGCACGGAGACATTCGCGCTTCACGGTGGAGAGGACACTACGAAGGTGTTTCCGTCGTCTTAAGAGAGCGCAAACTGGCAGTGACCACCGTCTGAGAAGAGAACATCAAAAAAGAGGTGTAAACATGGGAAGTTCCGGCTTGGGTTGGATGTGATCTGGAGAAAAACATACCATGAGTTGCGCTGCCTCCAAGCATGACGGGGACGAAGATCCGGCTTGGTACGTGGCGACGATCGGTCCTTTGCTCTGGTAACAAAAAATAGCGTCAATTAGGGTGGCTCGGTGGTGTGGACAACAGAGCGAGTGGATCAGCGGAATATTGGCCTCCAGCGGACTCCTCAGTCAGTGCTATCGCACTTAGGCCTCGTTCTCGCGGAAGTACTACCCTTTGCGGATATTCGCCTCCGTCGCTCAAAAGAGACTCACCTTGCCCTGGCAGGGGAACGGACGGGTGGGACCCAGGGGCGAGAGATTTTTGTAAAAAACCAAGCACACGCGAATCATGCCTCTGATCAGAAGCTGACAGCAACCACATTCACACTCACTCGAAGTCAACGTTCTGCAAATATAAAAGAAAAGAGCACCAGACGGCACGGCCACGTCACATCAGACAAAACACGTCAGTCAGCAAAAAAAAAGTCGATTCGCAGTATCGTCGTCCCATCTGCCACTGAGTGCACTCACCGAGATGCCCTGGATGTACTTGCTGTTGCGCGGGGCCGGGTTTGTCATTTCGATGTGCGCGGACACGCCGAGTGCGAGGAAAAGCGATAGCGCCAGCGCTGCGACGTGCGTGCGTGCAGACGTCGTTGAGTGCTCCAGTGGTTTGATGCGTGGGAGCGAGAAGAGATAGTGAGGAAGATTGAATTGGCCTGCGACGAGAGTTTATAAGTACACCAACATTCGGTCGCGAACTGTTCGTGTTGGAGTCAATAAGGGGCGTAAAATTGTGCTCCAAAAAGCGCAAGTGAATCACAGATGCATCTCAACAAACAGATCTTGTTTTATGACTGTGACCAAAGTCACGTGTAAGTCCTACGTGAAAGCTTGTTTATATGCTTGTCGAGGAGTCGTCAAATTCCAAGAGCAAGAACGATAGACTGATCATTCAGTGTCGATCCTGGAGAATTGGGTAAGGTTAGTTGAAAGAATGATCAACAATCTTGTTTTTGCACCACAACACTCGGTCAAGAACAGTTCCTGTTGGAGTCAACAAGGGGCTCACAAGAGCGCTCCAAAGCGCAGGTGGATGAAAGATGCAATTAGTACAAGTTCTTGCTCGTATTGCCCTGTTAGGGAATAATACCGCGGTGCTGCTTTTTGTTTGCCCACCAAACCTCCAAATAAATATTCCAGCCCGTCAAGAAGGCGGCCAAAAGAACGGGAAAGAGTAGAAATACAGGAAGAGTGCAAGATGACCAAGAAATTACGCATAGAAAAGCCGGTTGCGGAATATAAGCAGATGAACCTGCGGTTCGGGTTGACGCGCAAAATTATTATGCACAATGTGCAGTAAAGTCCTCGGCTTGAGAAACATTGCTTTTAGATCCACCAAGGGTAAGATGATCACTACTTTCAACTAAGCTACCCGATTCTCTAGAGAGTTGACAGTCGTGATTCAATACATTTGCTCCTTCAATTAGAGCGACTCCCACAAATGCAGGACTTCGTGACTGCGGTCACACTCATCACTTAAGATCTGATTCTCCAACCCCCTTCTTCACCCTTCTCTTCATTCTTCGTTTTCCCCTTCAGAAATCATGTCCATCCCAATAATATCAGCACCATCAGCGCTCGACCGCGTTCGATTTCTCCTCCTTTCCCCCTTCCACACAAGACACAAACTCACCACAATCGATGTGCGCGTCCTCCGCGTTTCCCAGTTGTTCAATTCGCTCGACCCGAGCCCGTTCTATCTCAAAGATCTCGTACGTTTTCTGTTTCCTAATCCTGTGGTTCCCTGTTTCCATCCATTGAAACACACAAAATGTGCTCTCATCCGTCCTCTCACTTGGAACTCGGGCTTGGTCTTGGGCCTTTGACCTCGACCTTCCTTGGACGACATTCCCTCGCAAAAGGACCACGACGCAGAAGATTACATCCTCACCTACGCCCAGGAGTCGCCCGACACTACAGACTTCCTCATTCGTGTCTTTCTCGGGCCTGGAACGGCACCGCCATCTCAAGCAGAGAGCGACGACGACGATGATCCGCAAACGCAAACGCAAACGAAGTCTTCTCGGGAGAATGACAATAACGTTAAGTCTCCAAAGGGACAATTGAACGCGAAGAATGATTCTATCACTCGAACGAACAATACAAGAACCATCGATACTCAATTGTCCTCTCAAGGCCTCGTTCCACAAAAGCCAACCGATGTTCCAACGACCCTCCCCCAGGAGACCACCCCCCCAACTGTTCTTCACAACCCTCCTCCCCAATTCGTCCCAGAAACCTCACTGCCCACGCCACTTCCACCTACCACAAACACGTCAACGCCAAATCAACGTCGGACTCCCGAGGCCGAACGACCCGCCTTGCTTCCTGAACACGCCGCACCACCCAACCCCTCGCCATCTCCCCCCCCTCCGACCACCAGTCCTGAGTCGCCCCACTTCGATCCCGACGCGTACACGTACGGTGATGCCGACCCAGCCATAGATCCGGACAACGACGACGACGACGCCTATGCTGCCGACGCCGAGCTCGTCGTGTGGGGCGCTACGAGGCTCGCGAACGTGAGGGCGTCGGCGTCACTTCCCGGTGGGGTTGGTGCAGGTGCAGGTACAGGTACAAACGGGACGCAGTCTCAGAGCGTCAATCCAGGTCCCAGTCGCGATCAGGTGGACCAACAAACGAGCAAGGCGGACGCCACAGGAGCAGGAGCGCAAGGCAAGCGCGATTCAGGAGGCCACCGGACGCGGTCAAGCTCGCTCACCAAGATCTCCAACCACGGACACACCTACACACGGCACAGATCTGGCAGTGCTGGTCTCGGACCTATCGTGAGTTCCGGTGGTGCAGCCACGACTGGATCCATTGGACACAGAACGCATTTCTCATCGTCGACGCGAGAAACGCCCTCGACTCGGAGCCTGCGGGGTCGAAAGCTTCAGCGGCTCAGTACAAGCACACCGAATTCCGTGGGGGACTTACGAGCCGACCCCGAAGCGGTCGAATTTCTGGAGAAGGACGTGCAAGCCGCGATAACGAGGCACTTTGACTATCAGGTGAGGAAAAAGGGAGGTCTGTGAGGTGTCGCCGAGGCGGACCGGACCCTTCACACGTGTTTTCATCCCTTCTTGTTTGTTCGCTCTATCAAAGGCCCGTCGTAAACACATCTCGCTACGCACGTCTCTCGCTTCTCTGCGTATATCTCTGCTGGTGGGGGTTGTGATCCTCGGTTCTGCCCTCGCGCTTTCACGCGTGCTGGACTCCCTCGCCATCTCTCCGGACGCGTCTCCCTTTTCACAGACGCTCGCTGCCGTGGCTAGTCAGTCGCTGCTGGTTCTGGGATGGGTGAGCGTGTGGAGGCCAGCTGAGCTCATTATTTATGGGTGGGTTGCAATTTATCGGGAGTGGAAGTTTCTTTGCGTGTTAGCAAAGGCTCGTGTCGAACTCAAATTCTCGGGGAACATCTCACTTCCTCGAAGGAGGAGCAAATGGGGCGATTGATGAAATAACTTTAGGGAAGCTAAAGATGCCACAAATTGAAGAAACACATTTGAAATTGATTCCTAATGTGCCAACAAAGAATTTCTAACTACTGAAAAGACCAAACAAACACCTCCACACGCCGCCACACGAAACGCTTCACCTAAGGGTACGTCAGACGTTATCGCTCTAATCCATCGGCACAACGCTCTCTACACTCATTCACACGCAACAACCTTCCTCTCTGCAGCTCTGAGACAACCACCAAGGCAATGCGCAGCGGCAAAGGCCACCTGTGCAGACCCCACGGTCGAATCACACCCATGCCCAAAACAACAGTTTTTCCATTTTCTTTCGTAAAGGAGTCAGCTCGAGTGGTTTCCGGGGTTCAAAGGGAGGGGGGAAAGGAGTCGAAGATACCAATTCAGAATCAATCCGTAAGAAAGTGTCCGATAAAGAGTGTCCAAAACATTTAAGTCAACCAAATCCACAAGAGGACATTTACTCGTCGTCCTTGGGTGCCTCCTCCTCCTTAACTTCAACTGGAGGTTGGGGAGGTGCAGCAGCGGCCTGCTGCTGCTGCCTCTTCTTGAGGTGCTCCTGAAGGACAGTGACGGCCTCCGCAACCTTCGCGTTGAGTTCATCGGGCGTCTCAAGCAGGTGGAGGAGCTCAGTGTTGTCCATCTCGAGAAGCATACCGGTAACCTTGCCAGCGAACTCTGGGTTTTGTTGTTGAATGAGCGGGTACAGGGCCTCTCCGAGAGTACGTTTCTGCTGCTCGAAAGGAAGGCTCGCGAGGGACGACGCGTTGAGAGCTGGGCGCGCTGGTCCATTACCCATAGGCCCAGTCATGGGGAGGCCATTAGGTCCGAGAGGAATGGGCCCTCCAGGCGCGTTGCGGGCTTGAGGGGTGTACTTGTAGGCACCGCGACCGACGGAAGGACGAGGACCGGGAACGTTGGGTCCTCCAGGTCCACCAGGAAGTCCTTGAGGCATCATCACGCCGGGGAGAGGAGCTCCTGGCATACCCTGAGGGCGAGGGGGAAGAGGTCCGGCTCCGACGGGGACTGGAATTCCGCCAGGTCCAATCATCGTGGGAGTTTGAAGGGGAGCACCGCCGCGACCAGCTGGGCGAGGTGGGCGCGCGCCACGACCCATGCCGCCTTGGGGCATTGGGCCTCCAGGGTAAGCTTGCTGGGGGACACCACCAGGGTACCCGCCTGGAACGCCTTGGCCTGGCTGGGGAGCACCAGCCCACTGTTGAGGACGAGGGCGAGGCATAGCACCGCCGAAGTACATTCCTGGGCGAGTGCCCATCGGGCCCGCACCGGGCATTCCTTGAGGCGGGAAGTAGACAGGGCCAGCAGGATACATCTGTGGCGCCATGGGCTGCACAGGAAGAGTGAGAAAAAAGTTTTGAAAGGACGCACGGCGCGAAGAAATGTACCTGAGGCAATCCAATCTGAACCCTCTGTCTCATTTGAGCTTCAAGCTGCTGCCTGCGGACTTCCTTGCGCTGGGCGAGAGCGACGTAGATGGGCTTTGTTCCAACCATGCGACCGTTCATCTCAGCAACGGCCTTTGTAGCCTCGTCTGGGGAAGAGAAGCAGACAAACCCGAAGCCCTTGGAGACACTCTGAAATGGCCACAATAGCGTTAATCACATCAGAGTTTATGAGGGCCAAATATGTAAAATACCTTTTCGTCCTTCATAACCTTCGCGCTTGTGATCGAGCCGAATTGGGAAAACTCTTGGCGAAGTTTGTCGTCGTCAAACGTATCGTCCAGGTTTTTGACGTAAAGGTTTACCCCTTGGTACTTGTTCATCTTCTCCTCACGAGCACGTTCGTACTGACGACGGAGCTCCTCCTCTCGTTCAGCCTTCTTCTGAGCGCGGGCTACGTACAGCCTCTTGCCACGGATGTCCTTGTCGTTCATGGCATCAACCGCTTTGTCGGCACTCTCATGGTCCTCGTAGTTGACAAAGCCGAATCCTCTGGATTTGCCGAGTTCATCACGCTGCACAACGGCAGACGTGATGGGGCCGAACTCAATAAACATGACGCGGAACTCCTCGTCGTCAACCTCTTCGTCGAGGTTCTTGACGTAGACGTTGGTGAACCTCGCCTTGAGCTCTTCCGTCTTGGCAACCCGCTCCTTCTTGGGGACGTGAAGGCCGACGTAGCTGTGGAAGAGTGGACAGGAGAACCAACGTCAGTCCTCAAATAGAGACGTGCAAGTCAGTTACGGTATGGCACTAACACTTTGCGGTCATTCAACAACATGCCGTTGACATGTTTGATAGCTTGCTCGGCGGACTCTGGCGCCTCGTAGTGGACGAAGCCGTATCCCTTGCTGGAACCGTCTTCAAAAGCAACTTTGCAAGAAAGAATATTTCCGAACGCCGAGAAGGTGTCGTGTAGAGCCTTGTTGTCAATGGACGGGTCGAGGTTCTTGATGAAGATGTTGCCAGTGCCGGACTTGCGGAGGGAGGGGTCACGCTGCGACCACATGATCCGAATTGCGCGACCCTTGAGAACGGAATAGTTCAGTTGCTCGAGGGCGCGGTTGCCTTTAAGGGCGCTGATTAATACAAACCCAAATTGCTTGCAGTGGAGCGACACTTACAGTCAGCCACGTTGTGGAAGTTGACATACGCGTAACCGAGAGATCTGCGAGTGACGGCATCGCGACAAACACGGATCGATGCAACAGGACCGACCATGTTGAAGAGCTCGAACAACATAGCCTCGGTGACGTTGGGGTCTTATGATTTGAGGGATGTGTCACCTCAGCGCATCATAATTTGGGGTCGTCGCACATACCAAGTTCACCGACGTAAAGGCTCGCGTTCTGGCCAGGTTGGGGGGCGTTGACGGCAGCGGATGCAGCCGAAGCCTGGGCTGGTTGTTGGACAAATTGGGGCTGGGCGTACTCCTTCATTGGAGGAAGAGCGATGGCGTTAGAAACGGAAGGATGGATATAAGGGCCAATATCACCCACTTGAGGAGTTCCATTAGGCTGAGGGGAAGAACCGTTGGCAACTTGTGTAGACATTTTGTATCGATTGAAACGAGTTAGGAGAATGAGCTGGATTTAAATTGATTTTCTGATTTTTGCTGTGAGGAGGAAACCACGGGTGAGCTGACTGATTTTCGAAAGGAGGGAGTGGGTGTTTAGAGAGCTTTTCCTGAGCGGAAGGGAAGTGGGGATGGGCGAGTGAGGATGTCGGACTCGATGGCGCTTGCAAACGAGAACCGGCGAGTAGGACGAGGAGAGCGGGATGCGAGTCTGGCCCAGGAGTTGGGTGAACACGATGCGCTCGCTAGGCGGGGGGCGGGGTCTGATGTACGAGGAGTCTGAGACTCGTCGCTGGCTTTTCCGGTTTTTGAAACAGAGAGGCCGCGGGTGAGCGGTTCCCTGCACGGGCTTTTCTGATTATGTGCGGCGGCGAGATTGAGGCCGGGACGGGAGTCCGGTCCAAGGCTGTACGGCAAACTTATGTTTGGTGCGAGCACAACCAAACGCGTGACCCCTCAGGAGAAAAGACATTGTGGCGCAGCAGACCGTGCGCTGGCCCCATTGCCGTGAATTTTGTTCAAAGGAACCGACAGAAGCTCAGTTTTGTATTATTATTAAACAATTATTTCAGTCTTAGTTTAACCCGTGTCCCCGAGTGCATGGCAACCACACCGAGAACCACGGAGATTGAGATGAAGCCAAAGAGCATTCCGAAGTTCGCCCCTACGATACAATTAAGGAAGGAGTGATGCATCAATTCACCGTGCCCAACCCACAATAAGATGTAAATGTACAAAGTCCAGCATTGGGCGTGAACACGAGTCCTTGCAGCGAGAGTGCAGGTGGAAATTCGCTGCCAAACTCTGACTGCCCAAGTTGACACAGCTAATGGGTAGATAGGCTTAATACCATCCCTATCTCGAGGCTATTGTTTTGCTCCTCACCGCGTAGTGCATTGGATCAATGTCTGCGAAAATGAAATTGACGTTCATTGATTATCACGGAAAGCTGCAAGCGCTCGTACATTTAATCCAAGGGATCAGTTTGTTCGCTGAAGGATAATAGCCAGAGAAAGTAGAGCAGCTAAACACAGCAAGCACTCCAAGCGCTCTTGAAATTATAAGGTCGGGTGCGACGCAGGCTGGGGGTCGAAATCGATCAATAAAACAGTTCGCAAACTCGATAAATACAACCACGACTTGCCGAACGCCACGCCGAGACAAACCCAAAACATGCTGTGGAAAGTAAAATGAGACGACATGTGAACAATCGCATCTGCACTGAAGGAGCGTACTTGCACGCAAACATTCCCAGAATAAATAAGTGCGGGTTTTGGAGTCCGACGGTACCCCAGAGGATCAAGCCCTCGACAAGAAGGTACGCCCAGTGGAATAACGCCAGGTTCGTTATGCGTGCCAGATATAGTGACAAACTTCCTGCATTAAAGCCTTTGACAGGATGTCATATAGTCTAAAAGTGCTGGACTTACGGTACATGGATGCCGCTGGCATCATTTTTCAATGAGCTAGACTTCCATTTTCAAACGACGGAGGCGCTCACCTCGTTCGCGGACAAGAACATGCTTCAACGTGCCTGTATTTGCTATCGCGGTGAAGACGGTTGGCACACCATTTGAAAGTTGATAGATCCAAAGAAAGCCCATTCTAGATGAGCAAAACCTTGTAAGGATGGCAAAGAGAGTGTTGAGTGATTCACCTACAAAGAAATAACCCCGTCGAATCCTGATTTGTCCACTCTCCAGAATATCAACGAGCAAAGAAATACGATGGTGAGGGATATTATAGCTGGCAAAGACCTGAATTTAATTTTCCTCTAGCAACATTTCCAGTTCGAGGTTACCTTGCGCTATCAAGAGAAGTTTGTCTCTGCTCGTTAGTTTCCATGAGATGACATTGAGAGTCATGTACTCTCCCAGCAGAGATAGGGCAAACTTTTCATTCAGGACAAACTCTTCCTGTTTCTCAGATTGAGCCGATCGCGCCAACGCCCTGGCATAGCTGAGAGGTTCCATACGCGCTCGCCATTCCATATGCAATTTCGCAATTGTAGCACTGGATCTTGTGCGGTTTTCCTCATTCCGGGAGTCCGGGGTGACAAGATCAAGAAAATAGTCCGCGGGGTTGACACCCGCCGAGGGGACAGGATGGCCAACCGCGGCAAAGTGTTCCACGGCTTGTGAGAGAGACCCAGCAAAAATTACTTGACCGAGACTCAGCAGGATTATGTTGTCGAACAGCGCGAGAATGTTTTCTCTCGGTTGGTGGATTGAAACCATGAGCATTCGACTGGATTTCAAGGAATGGATGTACTCGATTGTGTTCAAGGCGTTGAAGGAGTCCAGACCGGAAGTGGGCTCGTCGAAGAAGATGACGTTTGGGCCGGCAATCAGTTGAATGGCGATGGATAGCCGCTTCTTTTCACCAGTTGAAATTGAGGGAATCAGCTTCAGAGGATTGCCAACTTGATGATCACGACAAGAGAGCAAACCAAGTTGTTCCATCACTTCTTGGACGCGTGTGCGTCGAACTTTGTCCGACGCTCCCTTCAACAAGAACTTCGCGGAGTAAGTGAGTGTTTCCTGCACCGTCAATTCTCCATAGAAGGTATCATGTTGCTCAACAAATCCATAGTAGCGTGGCCAATTGGGGGGGCGCGGCACTCCATTGAGGAGAATCTCCCCCTTCAGCAAGCCTTCCGTGAACCGTCCACAGAGGATGTTCATCAGAGTTGTTTTCCCTGCGCCCGAGCCGCCCAGTACAGCCAATAGCTCCCCTGCGTGAGAAACACGAACGAAAATTAGGTTTCTGATGCAGTGGGGTGTGGAGTGTCTGTACATATATATTACCTGTGCGCATTTGACCCGACACCCCTTTCAACACTTCCTTATTCGTCTTGGACGATTTCGCCTTGAGGGTGTACGTAACATTGATCCATTCCAAGGTGGCCTGATATATAATAGTTCGGCGAGCTCCTGGCACAGTTTTGGACACTACACTCTACCTTGCTCAGTGTAGGTCGTCCAAGAGGCGGGTCAAGCGGTATGTCGAGGATGCTCTTTCAGCATGGTCGGTCCGGGGAAACGTTTTGTGGGATCGAAAGCGGCGGCACGTCCGTCCCGAGTCTCACCGCGGCAGGAGTCCCCATCGTTCTTTCGCTCGTGCTCGCGTCATCCTGCAGGAGGGGCGCATTGACGCCCATTTCGTGCGTTGGAATTCGAATGGAACTGCTTGACTTGGAGTGCTTGGCGGTCTCCCGTCCGACGATACACTTGCTTCCCAAGGCAATCAATGTATTTTACCCGCTCTCAACACAATCAATGGACATCAGTACACCCCACCACACGGTGGCGCATTTGTTCGCAACCGCCCACGCCGTCCTTCACGTGTCTCCTGCCCTTTCGCGGTCCTACATCTTGCGCATCCTCGACATCTCCCAACAGCACGGATTCCAGATTCCCGAATCAATCCACAGACGCATATGCAGCCGCTGCGGGAACATTTGGCTACCTGGCATCAACTGCACTGTCGCATTTCTTCGGCTGGATGAGGGGAGAGGCAAACGGAAGACTTCGCGATTGGGACTTCGCGAGGTGAAGAACAAACGAGGACCGGCCGATCGGACCCAGGAAAGCGAGGAAAGACTTCGCAAGCGCAGAAAAACGAGGGACGATACACAAAATGTTGGAGATGGGTCGAGTTTAGCACCACCGTCCTCTTTCTCGCAGTCTATGCCATCTGGCACTTCGGCGACCGAGACCGATTGCGTGGAGCGAAATGAGCCGGTTTCTGAGCCAGTTTCTGAGCAGTCACATGAAACGAAGGGATCATCTTCAGGTCCGGTGCTCAGCGAACCTCCGGCGGAAGACATCAGTAGTGCTCATGTTCCATCCAACCCAGGACCCAAACGCCGGACGATAGTGGTACCTCTTCAGGCCGCATCACAAGAGAGCGGCACAAACACCCCGTCCAGAGCGGCAATGCTACCCCAAGAGGTCCGCTATACATGCCTATTGTGCAATTGCAGCACTCAATTCCGCGCCGCAGCCGAAGAGTCAGGCGGCCTTGATGCCGTTGATGCGCAGGTCGTAGCGCTGCGCCAGGAACGTAGAAAGCAAGAGGAGCAGGCGGCGAGGGCGAAGATGTCGGAGTCGCGGACTTCTGAGCAGCGAACTCCGGAACAACGGGCGTCTGTGAAGTCGGAGAAGCGTAGAGCGCGCTTGATTCAATCGCTGGAAGGAAGAGATCCGCAGTCTTGGACTTTGGAAGAGAGAAGGGCCGCGGAAGAGTTTGGTGTTGTTCCCCCACCGCAAGGTACTTTACCTCGGACGGACGCACCCGAGAGATCAGAAGAGGAGGCATCTCCTGGAACTGGGAACAAATCTGCCACGGGAGCTTTCAAAGCCGCGCCTTCAACACCCTCGAAGCAACCCTCACCGGGTGTGCGGCCTGTACCCAAACCGCAAAACCTCATTTCGTCCAACACAAAGGCGCTTGACTCGCCAGCAAAGACGGGCCCCGGACAAGGAGAGAAAGGGTCGCGTCTCCAACTTGTACCACCAAAATCATCTCCGTCTTTACCCTCCTTTCCTTCCAGTTCTACCTCCACTGGAAACAACAACACGACCCCACAGAAGCCCAAGAATAAATCAAAATCTGGGCCAACATCCACGTCCGGTCTCTCACTTCGGGAGATGCTGGCAAAGGCGAAAAAACGGGGCTAAAGATTCACTTGTCTTGTAAATACATTCGACAATCGCATTGTCTAAGAGTTCATAGCCATGGCAGTTTGACTATATACGATTCCGGTCGAGAGTTGTTCCCTGGATGAATCTCCGTGAGGCCCCATCGCGGTGCATTGTGAATTGCTCCTAAATGGGCACTTGTTATGATGTCGACCAACCGTGAAGCCAAGATTTTCTGTAAGCTTCGGAGGCCGTGAAGGGCATCCAATCATCACACGCGTCGGCTCTCCTTGCACACCATTCGCACGTCGAATTAACGTTCGCTTCTGTAGTCCTGTGGTCACACCGTCACCCAACCCAACCCTCAAGCCCGCCCTTCTTCTACGCGGCTACGGCACTGAGCAACACTTAAACAATGTGTCAACAGATTTACAATAGAATCTGGCTACACCCGCAACCATCCGGATCTCGTCCCAGCGTTGTTGTGTCTCCCATAAGGGATTCAAGAGATCAACAACTCTGTTTTGTTGATTTGAGCCTTGTTTGTTTCCGAACAGTAGGCAATCTGTTCCAGAGGGGGCTGCTACCTCTTTTCCACTTTCTCCCCCTCCTTCCACCGCTTATACACGTCGATCCTCCACTTTCAAATGATTCACCAAGGGCACCTCTCACGAATTCTTCATTCCATATCACAACACGATCGGCGCTTCGGCCATTTCATAACAAACTTTCATTCATAACGCGTCAGGCCGACCGCGGGGCGACCGCAGGATTCGAAAAGTCGCCGAGAGGGTGTGACCAATTTTTCGATTATCGTGCTTCCGAGCACTAATTCCTTGATCGACTGGAACATCGATGACGGTGATGCTGCTTCAAGTTACTACCGCCTCAAACGATCAGTATTTGTTCCAAGATGGGCTCGTGAACCAACAAAGTGTCGAAGCAGAAGTTATTTCCCATTTCAACACAACCTTGCACCGTCCACATTCGTAACAGAATCGCATTTATTTGAAATGAAAAAAAAGGGATGAAAAAGAAGGAGTGTGCGGGGGAGAGGGATCAACAAATAACAGGGTCAGACCTGACCGGTGCCTCTTACTCCACGGTCGCATCAGAATTCTCCAATCGTCAGGCCCACCTCCACACTCCACACCCGCGCACTCTCACGCAATGGCGCCCAAGATTCCCGACTGGATAAAGAAGCCCGTTCTGTTCCTGTGGAACCTGCACCAGGTGCGACATATATGTGTGCGGTGTGGGTCTGCATGTTCACCTGATCACCGCCCGTCAATCCCGTTTTTTCTCAGCTCTGGTGGATTCTGATCGGGTCATTGCTTGGAATCTTGGTAAGGAGCGCGTTTTTGCCGTGAAAAAGCGCTCGACGCCCGTAACTGACCCAACGCCATTTAGCTCGGATTCACCGCCAAAGGGTTTTCGAAGGACTATCTCAAGCTTTTATCGACGGGCATCTTCCTGCCTCTTGTGAAGCTATCAATTTTCCCTCTTATCTTCAGTTTGCTCATGTGAGCACGGTTGGGTCACCGCACAAGTGATGTGAACCCTTCAACGAACCGTTCCTAACATTACAGCGTTGGGATCGCCGGTAACAGTCATGACACAGCGACTCTCGCTCGAATGGGCGTCAAGTCTATCAGCTACTTCATCGTGAGTAAAGGGCGTGGCCATCCCTACTACAGGGTCACTGAATCAGACCGACCATCATCCACAGATTGTCACGATTATCGCCATCTTTATCGGGCTGATCTGGGGCAATATTTTGCATCCAGGTGACGGTATTTCCATCGTCGGATACGCGAAACCTGCGGAACAGACTGGCCTCACGTTGGCCAAGCTCCTTTCCAACACAAGTAAGTTTAGTCCGTCGTCTCCCACGAGACCGTCTTCTCATTTCCGTAAAAGTTCCCGAGAGTATCATTCTCGCGGGATATAACAATGCCTCGCTTCAAATCACGTTTGCGGGTAAGTATAATCATGCCCTCCAAGCACCTCGCAAGCCTTTAATATGGATATTCTCAGCTACCATGTTTGGCGTCTCTATGATCCTCCTGAAAAAGGAAGACCAAGGGGCCAGAAAGACCCTGGTTGCCTTTTTCGATGCTATCCTGAAAGTCATGTTCAAGTACATCGACTTGGTGATGCGTTTTGTCCCGTGAGTATTGGTGGTTTCTCAACAATTGATCGCGGGGTGCGGACGGAAGTGATTTGGATGACGCAACGACATCGTTGAATCATCTCTGAGCTCTCACCATGTCTTCAAATTCTTTTCGTGTTTTGCTTCTTCCAGATTCGCCATTTTCGGAGCACTTGCCGGTGCTGTCGCGAACAATGGTGCTTCGACCCTGGCATCACTTGGAAAGCTGATTGGATGTGTTTACTTGGGTCTTTTCACGTAAGATCAATGTACATTGCAAGTTGTGCAATACATTCACTAATGTGGTCCCTGAATTTTAGGTTCCTCTTCCTGGTGCTCATTCCTATCGCACTTGTCACGAAACTTCCTTTCCTCGAGTTCGCCAGAAAGCTCTACGAGCCTCTGGTCATTGCTTTCTCAACTGCATCGTCCGACGCCGCTTTGGCCCGCGCTGTTGAGAACCTTGTTGCGTTTGGGGTGCCAAAAGACATTGGTAAGGCTAGACATAGAAGTGCTTCGTGCTTCGTTTCTCACAGCCTGTTTCTGTTCTTGCAGTCGGATTTGTCATTCCTCTCGGCTACTCATTTAATTTGGACGGAACGACATGTAAGTAATCGCGGTAAGCCACCCCATGTGAGAATAGCTTCTCAACGTGCAGTTTCTCGCATTTTGTAGTATACCTCGCTTCCGCGATGCTCTTCTGTGCCCAGGGTGAGCCTTCGACGACTCTTCCCCAACGCTCATGTCTATAAACTCATCGTCCCCCTTTCGTGTTATAAGCTGGCGGCGTGGAGATGGACTTAGGAACGCAGATTGGCCACATGTTCATCATTTACCTCAGCTCCAAGGGAATCGCTGGAGTTCCTCGCGCCTCGTATGTTGTGTATCGCTTTTTTTTGGCCTTTTTCCCGCCATAACTGTCGCACAACATCTCCCCAGTCTCGTTATCCTCGCCGCAGCAGTGACGCAATTTGGCCTCCCGTCTGAAGCCGTCACGATCATTTTGGGTGAGTTGCGCACCTGGGAAGGAACCCACGTACGCTGAAGATGCATCCTTACACTTTGTAGGTGTGGACGAAATTATGGACATGGCGAGAACAGCAATCAACGTGACTGGTGAGTATTCGGGAGTGGCTTGAATGTTCTTTTTATCGAGCCTCACCGATCGTCCAATCCATAGGCAACATGCTCGCGTGCTACGTCATCGCGAAGTGGGAGGGTCGTTTCCGTGAGCCAGGCTGGGACTCGGATGATACGTCTACGCTGAAGGCCGACGATGACCGGGACTCGGAAGAGATCAAGAAGCTTCACACTGATATCGACACACCATCCAGCGAAACCGTCGCTATTGATGTTGAGGGCAAGCTTCAGACCGCTTGATGATCTGCTCTATTTGTGTCATAATATGTAGTTTTGAATACAGGAGGTTTTATGTAGTGGCAAATGACTGTGTGGGTGATGTCACAACAATGTCATCTGAGACTCTTTGAGAAACCGAAAGAGTGGGTGGAAGGGAGTGAAGAAAGAGTGGTTGCACCAGACTTCTGACTTTTCCGGGCTTTAATACTGAAGGTTGGCGGCACATTTTAGAATAGGCAACATCGTATTGGGAATCTGACCATTGTAATAAATCAAGACTTATAAATAACAATCGCAGTATAGTCCTGCGAACTCTTTTAGTGTCCCAGACCTAGCCACAACCCATAACATCAAATGCCATACTGCGACCGCTGTACTGGTCTAGGACCTCTCGGCCGTGCCGGTCTACCCATGCCGCCACCATCGCTTTCCACCGCAGCTGCCACAGCACCATCCTCAACCTTTGAGAGCTCCAATGTTTCTCCAGATGGTCCCGACTCCGCCCCGTCAGACCCTTTCCGCTCTTCGCCGTCCCAGACGGTCGCCCCAGGCGCCTGGCTCTGGTCCAATCCAAAGTAGCCCAGCTGGGCGAAGGTACCGCCAAGTCGAGACAACTCTACTGTCAGGGTGTCCACCTCGCTGCTCCCTCCACCGCCTTCTGCGACTACGGACTTTCTTCGGTCTCCCCACTCGCCTACTACGGACTGGCGTCGCTCGGAACTGTCCATCACCACAGATCGCCTCTGCCTCCCCTGTTCGCCGTTCTCATGTACAGATCGTCGTTTATCCTGCTGAGCTTCGTCAATCGCCCGAGACCGCCGACGCTCCCCAGCGTCAACTCCTGATCTTGATCTCGGTCTGTTGTGGTCCATCACTGCTGCGTCGACTGCATCTGTGTCCAATACCGTGGATCGCCGCCGACTTCTATCCTTCCCTTCCGGAACCTCTTCCCCCCCTGACGGCGGCCTGACCAAACCAGCGGACGGGGGGCGTACCATCCCGGCGGACGGTGGCCTCGGTCCACCAGGCGTTGCTGCAGGTCTCACCAAGCCTGCGGATGGAAATCTCGTGCCAGTCGGAGTTGGTGCGCCCCTGGACCCGACGGCACTCCCCGGCCTCCCCGGTCTCGCCTCGTCATCCGCTCTGTCCTTGTCTCTCTCCCCCTTCACCAAGCTGGTCCGCTTCTCTCGGTCTCTCGTCCGACTACTCTTCCTCTTGCTTTCCTTGGCCTCTCCACCGCTGACTTCCCCTCTCCGGTCCCTTTCGCCACTCTTCCTCCTTCTCGACGACCGTTTTCTCGCTCTTTCCTCATCCCCAGTAGCCGGAGATTCTTCCCCTCCACTGGGGACAAATCGGGAGAAGTCCTCGTACGTCAGCCGCTTCGAATCGGGACTCATAGCCCTGGAACCGGACGACGGAGGAGGGCTGGATCCTTCTCCAACTGACGTGGGGGATAGAGCCCTCTGGGCGGTCGACAACCCTCCTACCATCCCCCCCTCGGCCACGTAACTCCTCCTCCACGTCTCAATCCGCTCCTCCTTCTCCTTCTCCTTCTCCTTCTCCTTCTCCTTCTCCTTCCTCTCCCTCCTTTCTTCTTTGGTGTCCTTCCCTTCTTTCCCCCCGTGCCCAGACTTGCTCCTTCCGACCCGACTGGCCCCGGCCAAGCCCACTTCCCCCTTGCCGCTTTTCACGCGCTCCATGTTCACGCCACTCTTGTCGACCCCTGGAGCCCCGCCTGTACCGCCAGCCTCCACGGGGACCACTTTCACCCTATGGCCGTGTCTCCCTGCCCTGACCAGGGCAACCTCGGCCTCGGAATCCACACTCGGGCTCCTCGACCTCGAGGTAGACCCAGTAGGCGACGTCGCGGCGGACGACTCCCTGCCGTATCCTGCGGTCTCTCTCGTGGCCGGCGACGACGGTCCCGGCGAGGCGCCCTCGGGGGAGGCCAGCGAGGTGGGCGACGCTGGACGACTGTGGTACGGGTACGTCAGGGCCGGCTCTGGATGGCGAAGCGTCATGGTCATTTCCGGCGCGGAACGGGGCGATCTCGGCGACGACCCGCCGGGGGACAGGGTTGCCGAGCCAGGCGAGCCCAGGGACGCGCTGGGCTGCTTGGCGGCTGTACCGCCAAAAGCACCCGCGGCGACGACGATGGCGGGTTCGGGGCGGCGCCGGATGTACTCCATGAGCGCGCGTTCCGAAGGTGTCCGCCCGAGCGCGGGAGGCGCGCCTTTGCGTCGGCGGCCGGCAGGTACGAAGGCGTCGTCTGAGTCTCCACGGCCGCGGCGTAGGAATGGGGGAATTATGAGCGCGGCAACCCAGGTGAGGAAGCCTGGGTCTTCTGGAGGAGAGGTGGAGCGAGGAGAAGAGATGGATTTCGAGAGTAATGGTGGCGAATGTTGGGGGAGAGTGGCGTAAGCTTTGGGGAAGGAAGGGCGACTGCGGCGCGGGTGGCGTTGGCGGTAGCATCTAGATGCATGGGCAAAGAGAGGGGTGGGGGAGAGAGAGGGATTGGGTTGGGTGGGAGGGTGTGTCCTGGTCCCTAGACACTTCTTGCTTACCGAAACAGCATTCCGCATCCCACGACTATAAGAACGAGCACGATGGCGCCAACCTGGGAATACGACGAAGAGGATAACGGAGCCAGTTAGAAAAGAATGTAGGTGGCTCGTCACTTGGACCACTTCTTCCTCCTTGCTGACAGTTCCACCAGTTCATCCATCACCATTCTCAAGAACCAAACTCACAGCAATGCCGACAACCATTCCCGTTCCCCAAGACCCCTGAGATGATGGAGACCCCGTCACCGGTGCTGCCTCAGAGTCATCCGTCGCTGCGGCGGAGGGCAGGCCTGGTAGCGTGCGCGATTCGGTAGGAATGTCCATGGTTGGTGTCGGGGTGAGTGACGACGTGCGGCGAATGAACGTGATTGACGATGACGAAACGCGGGACAGCGTTACGGAGGAGGACACGGGGAGGGGGTCCGCGGATGTGACTGGTTCGGGGGCGGGGACGGTAGGTGGAGGTGGGGGNNNNGGGGATGGCGATGCATTGGGGGAAGCGACAGGTGATGGCGAGGGGGAAGGTGATGAGGGTGCAGTCACAGAGCGGGTGGGGGATAGGACAGGAGGAGGAGGAGGGGCAGCGGGGGATACGACAGGCGTTGTTGTGGATGGGCAGTCTGGAAGGAGGAGTGGGAGTGGGAGACGCAGGAAGAGAGCGCATCGTCAGTAAGAGACGCGTGGTGTAATTGAGGGTATGCAGTCTCCCGTGTTTCACAAAAGAAAACTGGTACGGGGTCCGATGCAGCACCCCATGTTGTCTCACTGTTCCCTACCCTCCCACCTCATGTAATGACTCTTCCGCTCTACGGATTGACTCGCCTCCGCCAGTATTCTCGGCCGCTAGCGTCCTCGGTCAGCGATTTTCGCTTCGCCTTCGAGCTCGCCACTCCAGCTCGACCCTGCCACTTCGTGCGTCCCATGCGCAAGGAGGCAGTGTGAACGCATTTCCACACACGAGCACACAGTTTACATGTCATGCCGCGCAAGCAACCAGCGCCAAGTGCAGTCCTGAAGCCCGCATCGTCTCTCGACTTTTGCATTCCCTAACACCCTTCTTCCGCCCTCTTCCACTGCTCCCGCACACTCACCGCCATCACAGTTGTTGTTGGCCCACCAGGTCATGAGCGAAGGATCCGTCAGCCTGCCCCATCCGCTGCATCTGACCACCCCGTATGTGTCGACCAGGTACTGGCACGACAGCGACGGGGTGGGCGAGGGGGAGGCGGACGCCGAGGCAGACGAAGTTGCAGACATGGGAGGAGGAGGAGGAGATGCCTGCGGGGATGGGGGAGGGGCAGGTTGGGGGACCGGTGTGGACATGGGGAGGTAATGCTCCGCCGGGGTTAACCGGCCGTCCGTCGAGTGTTTTTCCTGCGTCTGTCGCCTGCGCTGCACTCTGCCCTTCCTTGTGCCGTGCGAGCGCCCGGCTTTCCGAGTGTCCGCCCCAGTGGTGTCGATGCCTTGTCGTCCAGTCCAGCCACACCCGGCATCCACACTCCCCAAGCACCAACACACCATATATTTCCATCAGCATCCACGCCAGTCCCGCATCACTCCCGCCAATCCTTCTCCAATTCGACGGTGGAATTTTCTGTTCCAAATCCGGACGAGATTTTGGTCACCGCCCTCACTGGTGGTGTGCCTCCCAGTCACGTTTCCCGCTCCAATGAATCAAACGGGATGTAGACTATTCAACAGCCAATCCTCAAAGATCGGATCCACCGTAGCCTACAATGCGGTTTTTGACGATGAATGAACAATGAACAATCGATGAAATTGTCCACCGCCAGCCATGTCACGCCAGAGGCACACAAGATCATCTCGGCAAACTCTGGTCTCACCAAAGACCGGCAACGTTCCAAATACGATGCCTTGGCAGTCCTCCGCTTATAATACTCAAGCTTAACAATGCATAAACCTCGGCGATATCTACTTAACTAATGTATTCTGTCAGACTTAATTCCGGCTGACCGTTCATGTGCAATTTGCAATTTGTAGATGAGTGCAGGTGTGAAAGCTAGTGTAGAGAGTAGAGACGATTTATACAGCCGGCTAACAGCTGCTGAGATGTGATTTGTACCACTTAACCTTCTTCTGCAGCGCAGGGGCGACAATTTTTTTTGCCCAACGATTACAATTACAACGAATCGCCGTTATGCAGCAGTGCGAGATGTTCACAAGAGCCGCCAAATGTACCGGTTGTGGCAGTTGGAAAACTCCTCACCAACCGACTGCTTGACAGCTTGAGCAAGCACACGCAGGCAGCCAAGCCCGCTCCCCCAATCAAAGCAGATCTGTCATGGTGAACGCATTATGGATCGTCAACGGTGTGATGGAGATTCTGGGCTCGGCGATCGCTCCATTCAAGCCTGAACTACTGGTCGAAGGTGATCCCCCACGCTCACAATAACGCTGCAAATGATGTCTCCCTTCCAACACCCGTCCTCTCCTACCAGGCGAATTCACCGTCCCCGGCCGCCACTACGCTCGCCGCTGGGCGCTCTTCTGCCTCTCCATGGGCGTCTCGTCTGTTCTGCTTGCCTTCCATAGCCCATCGGAAGGAAGCCGGGCAGCCGCGTGGGGCTGGGTGATCTACCACGGTACGATGACGGTGCAGCGCGCGGTTGAGCCCAGCAATAGGGCGTTGGGAATTCCGATTCATTTGGGTCTTGGCGGTGCGTTTGCGGTTGGGTTGGGAACGGGGTGGGTCTGATGCCGATTGTGCGTTGAGGAGGGATGTGGTGGAGGAAGGTATTGGGACTTTATATAATTCAGCTTACTGTAAAAGCACGTTTGGATTCGTAAGAACGTCAGAAAAGAGATGAACCGGCTTGGCCGGGGTTATAAATGAACCATGTAAAAATGAACCTGTACCCCGACAATCCCGATACGTCGTGCCAAGCGACTTCACTTCACATGGAATCTAAAGGTTTTCTTCTCTTCGCATTTCGAATCGTGTTACAACTTTAACCCCGTCTGCATCCAAGTCTACAACAACAAGATCTTTCCGCTCCTCGACCTCCCACCCGAGCTTCTCGTCACCATTTCCACTCTATGGACCACCGATCGACTCGGTCTCCCAACTCACTCAGTTTCGCGAAAAGCCGCGCGCATTCTCCGCGACCCTTCTGCAATCGCCAAACGAGCAGCGCGCAGGTTCGGTGGTTGGACGGGTGCTCTTGCCGCAGAACTTTGGCGACCAGACTTCCCCCAGGCCCAGGATTGGGGAGATGCGCGGTTTAATGCAGAGGTGTCGCTTGAGAGGAGGGAGCGGCGGGACCTGCCCGTTATACGGGAAATCGTGAAGAAGCTGCTTTCCACATCCACGGCCACCCCGTCAGAAGCACAGCCCAAATGGACCAACACACTCTGCATCGCATGTGTCTGGGACGACGACGTCCGTCTCGCCCGTCTCGCGCTGCAGGAGGGTTTTTTCGCTCGCTCCCCGGACCAAACCGCGATCCAATGCCGCGAATGGCTGCGCCGCGCGTGCCAATACGGGCGAGAAGGCGTCGTGCACCTCCTCCTCGCCAAATCGGTCGACTTCCGGGTCTCCGTCGACGACAGCTGGGCCCTTCTGCGCCGCCTGTGCGACGCGGGGACGGTGTTCCGGCTGCAAATGGTGCCGCACCTGTTCAGCAAAGATAAGGGCGCGCTCGCGACACAAGTCAACACGTTTCTGCGCGTCGCGTGCGAATACGGCGAGGTCGATATGGTCGCGTTCCTGATCGACGAGTGCGGCGCAGACATCCATGCCGACGACGATGCCGCCCTCCGTGCGGCGACGGCGGGGCGGAGTCAGGGGCACGTCACTGTCGCTGAGATGCTCGTGGAACGGGGGGCGGATGTCAATGCGGGCAGTGGACTTGCCCTTGTCCAGGTCATCCGTGGAGGAAACATGCGGCTGGTTCAGCTCTTCCTCGACAACAACCCCGACTTGCGCGCCTACGGCGGCCCGGCCCTGCTTGCTGCCTGCTGCGTTGATGCGACGATCACGCGGCTCCTCCTCGAACGCGGCGTCAGCCCAAACGCTATGCATCCCCGAAGCGGGAACTCGGCGCTTTGCCACGTCGTAAGCCGCGGGGCTGAAACGAAGCACCGCATCATCGATAACCCCTTCACGCCCACGCGGCACAAGTTTTGGCTGTCGTGCGCTCACCCGAGGGACACAGAGGTCCTGGAACTTCTCCTGGAGTACGGGGCTGATATTCATTGGAATCACGATAGGGCTCTGAGAAGAGCAGTGTGGCACCATGTGTGCACAGAGGTCGTGGAGCTGCTGTTGGCTCACGGGGCGGATCCGATGGCAGCGGGAGGTGACGCAATAAGGTTAGCCAAGGAGTTGGGGAGAAGCGAAACGGTTAGAGTTTTGCAAAAAGCAGTGAAGGAGCGACAAGGTGACGTTAAAACTAGGAAACTGTTTGGCCGGATCCGGAAGAAGTAGCGTAGTTTAGTTGTATATCAACATTGTAAATACAAAGAGACAAAGCGACGCGTAGAATTTGCATTTCTCAATCTCTTCCCAATAACAACCCCTTGACTCCGGCAACAAGTGAGGGCCCTCTTCGCAGCAAGCCAACCTTCATTCTCAAAGGCGGTGGTCGCACTCGATCCTCGTCTAGAGTAGTGCTGCTCCCTCTGTCGACGAGCTCTTGTGCCCCACGATGCTTTTCTTCTGGTTTGAGGTGCGATCCAGAATCATCACCCTTTGATCGATCAGAGGAGTCAGCTGTTCGCGTTGCTGTCGAAAGAGCGTCCTCCGACTGTGCACTCAATGTTACAGAGCTTGAAAACTGGGTGATAGGTTTGGGTGGGGATCGACGGTTGCTTGTTGTGGTTAACATTGTTACCATGCCGGGGCACTTTCCTGCTTCGTCGTCGAAGTCCCACTCTGAGTCGCTCTGAGAAGCACACAGTGACGCAGATCTTGGAGAAGGAAGGTCTTTTCGTGTTCCGCACGGCTGCAATGTTTCGGGCGGATGAGTCGAGCTGTGACCGTCAACGCTCCAGGCCATTCGCCCCCGACGGCGGGTACCCGCGCAGATTCGTAAGGCTGACCCGTCCACTATTACGTCGTCGTCCGAGTCAGATGAGTTCCGTCTTTGGTGGCGTGCGACGCGATCCAGAACAGTGCCAACTTTCCGCATGATTTTCATTGGCTCCACTTCGTTTTCATTTTCATCACAATCCACCACCTCGCCATTCTCGCCTTGGTTTTGAAGAGGATCACATTCCACAGAGGAGCCAATATGGCTGGTAAGGACGAACTCGGAGAACGAGACTCTGCGATTGGCATGGGCCGGTTTCGAGAGGGATGGGCTTCCATCCATGTCTTGAAGTGATTTCTGCCACCTCACATTGACATCGCCAAGGCTCGACCGGCGAGGTCGAATGTCTCTGGAATTCTTGGGGAAATTTCGACCGGCCACTGCTCTCCCCCCCAATTGAGACTGAGATCTGCACGCAGGAGGAGATATTTTCCCCGGAACCAATTTCCTTTCATGCTTTGGCATCTTGGATCTGTTGATGGCTGCACCGAGCTCCGGTGTGCTCCGGGATGCCGATCGTCGATGGCAAGAGAGATTGGGAGAGCCATCTTCAAAAGAAGGCTCTTCTGGGAGAGATGGGAGGGGAATCGAAAGTGATCGTGGTCTCATTGGATTGAATTGTCATGCGGGATCAAACCACTCAGGCAAGACAAGATCAACTCAAAACATACATAACAGATGAACATGAAATGAATTTATCCAATATACGAACTAAACTACGAGTGTCACATCTACCACCTATAAGGCTGGCAGTTTGAGCAGTGAACCAGCGACCCCCATTATTGTTCGCGAGTCCGGTGACGGACTCCTCGTCTCCCTGGGCACACCCACTCTCGTCCCAGGCGCCACCTTATCCACGCTTTTCATTACTTCAGCGTCCGTTGAAAGTCCGTTCACTCGGTAGCTTGTCCGGAACAGTATCCTGCGTGCTCTCTCCCGCGCATTCTCGAGAGCCCGTTCTGCGGACGACTCGAGGGGTCGAATAGAAGAGAGCTCCTCTCGCAGTGGTTTGACAGCTCTGTGAATGCAATAGTCTTGTTAATTTATGGCCCTGCCACAGCGGAATGATTTAGTGTGACTCGCCTCAAGAGTTCAACATTTTCATTAATGGTCTTTCGATTATTCTCAATGTCCACGTTCTGTCCCTCGAGAAATTCATGATCGTGAGCCGAGATTTCATGGCGCAAGAAAGACAGCTGTCGATCGACTTCCTCTCGGGCGCATTGCTCCATGAGCGGCTCTGAACTTGGTTTGCTAACTTCTGTCACACCTCCTGGAGCTACGAGACACCAAGTCTTATACATTCGATCTGCGATTTTCTAAAACAAGTCAAGGCGTATGTCAGTCAAAGCACATAACACGGTGCAAGATGAGGCCTTACACGAGTCCGTTTAATATCGCTTCTGACAGCTGCATCTAACAGAGAAATTGCTTCTTCCTTGAACCTAGTTTGCTTGCATTCCCATGAGAGCTTGCGCCGTTTCTCATGCTTTTTCTTTTCAATCGCATCGTTCAATTGTTGGCTTAGCTTCACCTTCGAAGCCTGTCCCATTTGCAGTGCATCATCCGTTCTAGAAAGGTCCACCCCTACTTCATTGATTTGGTTGGCAGCTGCTTCCGTTTCAACTGCTCGAGGTTCGATGTTACCCTTGATCTCCTTGATCTTGAAATCCAGCACGAACTTCCACTTCTCAAGTTCTGCGTTCTTTTTCTTCAACTCATATATCCGCCTTTCAATTTCGTCAATTTGCTGATCCCGAAGCTGAAGCTCTCTATTGGCCTCAGCCAGTCTCTCGCGAACCTTGCGAAGCTGATCTTCAGCTCGACGCTTTTCTTCGAGAGCCTTCGTCTTATCAGACAGAAGAGAAGTGATTTCGTCTTGAAGCGCGAGCATCTTTTTCCGGAAGATACCTGTTTCCGACCTTAACCGGATCGCCATGTCCTTTTCCGCAGCAATATCCCGGTCAAACTTCAATCGCATGGCTTTCAACTCAGATTCATTATCGCGCGAGTCTTGTAAAAGTTCTTCTCGTTGCTCTTGTAGGGAAATCGCGAGGTCATCTCGTATTTTTTCGACTTCTTCTCCTTTTCCCTGCAACCTTTGCTCCCAGATCGTTGTCATGGTCTCAACTTCTTTATCAAAGCGCTTGTTTTGCTCCAGCAGAGCATTGTCTTGGGTGATTTTCGTTTCTCGCAGTACTTGTTCTGCTCGTTCCGTGTTGCCCACTTCGGTATAGAACACCGAACTTCCATCGTGTTCGATCTCCTGTTGTCAAGGGTTCATGGTACACATCAAACACCAAATAAAACGTTAAGGAGAAACTCACAGTTACTTTTGATTTGTGCCTCTCCACCTCCCTGTCCAATTCCATGTCGGCTCCAACCTTTTCCTCCACACAAGTCGATCCAAGTAGCTCTACTTCACCTTTTAAGGAGGTTATTTGCTCCAGGTAAGCGTCAGTAATCTCTTTGACTTTCTGGTTGAATTCGACTTCCCGAACTCGAAGTTGGTAGTCCCGATCCAACTTCAGTTCTTCAAGACGAAGTTTCGTGTCGGCCAGTACTCCAATACGATCATCAAGTTCGGCACGCGATAGGAGAGCCTCAAAACAAAAACAGACATCAAATGAAGAAGAAGGTGTCCAAAACAACAATTACCCACTTCATCCCCATATGTCCATTCCTTTTCTTTCAAGCTGTATTTGGAGCGCCCGTCTACGACGTTAAAAATGAAGAGACATCCATCGTCGCCGACAGAAAACAGATAACGATCATCCCAAGACATTTTCAGTCGTGAAACAGGGCCTGAGTGGACTTGGTGCTCCACAAACTCTCCGGTACGCCTAGGAATGGTAACAGATCCGGAATCGTCCTTGGAATCTTCAAAAACTTCATCTTCGAAGGGGAATCTGTACGATCTAATGGTTCCGGCGTTGGTTCCGACAATCATACTTGTGCCCGACTGGGAAATCACGAGCTGAGACGGCGGGATGTCACCAACTATTTCTCGGACGATCTGCATATCTGCTATTTCCTGTAGTAAGGAGGTATCAGCGATCAATGAGACGTCACCGAATGGATTGAAGGACGACTAACTCTTATCATTCGGTCAGTTGCAACCCCAAAGACATGTGCCCATCTGGGTGGTCCTGCCGCGCGATCCTGATCATTGGAAGAGTCATTGTGAGGATCGTCTGATAGCGCAGCCTTGGCAGCTAAAGTGTTCAACTCAGCAGCTGCTGGGGATTGGGGTCTTATTTTGGGCGGGGCCACTGAAGGGGGCGCAACCACCACATTGATCCATTGAGCACCTTTGATGATAAGCTCCCCGATTCTTCTCGCAGACTTCCACTCCCAGCCGTAAATGACACCGTCGGTTCCAGCGGTAATCAAAAAGCGGTCATCCGCCGCAAATGCGATTGATTTTACTTTTCCCGAGTGGCCACGAAAGGAGGAAAGCCGAGCCCAGCTCCACGCATCGTGCACTTGAACGGTGCTCGGGCTGGTGCCATAAGCTATAGCGAGAAATTGTCCGCCCGGACTGAAAACACACTCCCGGCAGGAGCGCACCGCAATTTCATGAACCTGCCTCAGATCGTCCACGGTGACTGCCAAAACACGGACCCTATCCATGAAAGCTACGGCCATGTACATTCCCGATGGATGGAGGGCAACGCAGAGCGCTTCGTCCGCAAACTTCCGTGTTATTACAGGTGCGTAGGGCTCAACGTAATTCCAGACGCGAATGGTGCGATCTCCCGAGGAGGTAGCAACCAGAGGTTTGCGAAGAGATATCGAAAAGGAGTTGATTGCTTGCCCGTGATTTGGCAAGTGAAAGGATGGTTTTGGGGTGGAAGCAAGACCGGCGGACCTCATTCTACCAGCTTCGAAAAGTAGTGTGTCCTCCTCTTCAGCAGCTGTACCAGATCTCGAGTGCTGCACCTCCCTCCGAGTCACTGGAAGGACTTCGAAACCTTTCACATTGTTATCGGCAAGGCAACAGACCACTTGCAAGCCATCCTTCGTTATGCAAATGTCAGTGACCGGCGAAGGCAAACTCCCCTCTTCATGAACCGACCACGTGCGAGTTGGATGCACGGATGAGAAATCCAAAAGATCACCGGTCTCTACGGGAGCCTTGGGTGCACTCGCAGATATCAATTCGGCACCTACAACCTGATCCGGAATAATTTCGCCCGGTGCGAAGGGTGCAACATGAATGAGTACAGGCGTCTGAGGCTTTAGATTCCAGTCCCAGAGTGTTATAACACCAGTCGCAGAACCAGTAGCAAAACCGGTTGGATGTCCAGTAGTAGTGTGCACAGGTTGGGTCAACTCAATGACCTTGACAATCGTGGGATGCGGAACAGGAGATGAAGGATGCGGTAGAGAAATGATATAAAGTTGGCACTTCGAGGTTGTGACTAAGAGGGCGCGCCGAGAGGGGTGCCAAGAGTGAGAAAGAAATGCCTGCAATCCGAGACAACAGATTGTCAATGGAAAGACCCATCGCTGGTTCCTTTACCAAGCCTACCGTTCCAGACTGCTCAATACCCTCAATTCGAATGACTTTGAAGCCGCCTTGTGCTTCCAGCTTGAGAATCCTAAATATGTTGGGGCCTGTGACCGCCAACATGCTGACATCGAGTGGATTCATACTGACTTTAGTGACCGAGGGACCAACAACATCATGGGTAGCAGCGCTGCTTCCAGGACCAAGGCCGCCTCCCCGCTTATTGCCAGAAGGACCATCCTTCGAAGTTGAGGTCACATCCTTGGATGGGTTGGATAACTGCTGATCAGCTGAAGGCGGTCCTTCCAAGGAGCTGTTTGCCACAACATGGTCCCAATCGGTTAAGGAAATGTCTTCGGCAGTGGCAACCGCCAAGAGCTTTCCAGAATCCACGGACCATGCACACACCCTCCAATCCGGTGTGCCAGTCGCCGCTACCACCACCTTGTTGTCGGCGGACATGCACACTGAAATAAATTCCCGCCCAACAATCATGCCCTCAAGAGGCTGTATAGTCCGACGATGGCGCATGGTTTGCAAATCGAATATGAGGATTGAAGGAGGAAGCGGATTGCCGGAGGAGCGCAAGCGCGTTCGTGTTGCGATCGCGACGTACCGATTGTTCGAGGAGACAAATGTGGCTGTGATGCCATCCATCAGCGCTTCACTCATGTTGGAGCGCGCGGCGGCGGCGGCGGTGGCAGCAGCTTTCTGAGCATCCGGTGTCTTTGCGTGATCTCCCATTCTTTCAGGAGCATCAGTAGTTTCGCGCAGCGCACTGCTCTGTTTTGTCATAGATTCGCGAGCTTCACCAGCCGAACCAGACGTCGAATCCTGGTTTCCTTCTGCTTCTCGAGATTCATTCGAAGTAGCATCCTCTTTTCTAGGTGGTGACGCAGGAGCACCTTGCGACGAAAAGGCGAGACTGAGGGGCAAAAATGACTGCTTCTTTGCGGTGATGTGATTGAGGACGAGGTTGGACCCGACCGGGTAGAGGAGTGAGGTTCCGGAGAGAAAGTCTTCGATGAGGTGGATCTTTGGAGATAAGACATTGAAATTTAGGCCAAAGACATGTCTGTCCAATTCCGCAAAGGTCGGGTGATGGTGGATTCAATGAAATCGAATGAGGTGAAGTCAGTCCGATCGAAGCCCAATGAACCCCGGAGAGTAGAAGAGGAACCGTCATCAAAACAAACCTGTGGATAATGGCAGCAATCTTCCGATCCCCAGAAAGCGATGGCATCGCTGCGGGAACTCAACGTCGGGGCTGTGACCGGGTAAACTTCGGGGGATAAACTTCTGGGCCGACAAACAACCCACGTCAGGGTGCGGGGAACTCTCCCTTCCCCCAACCAACCCCTCCCGGACATCCCTCCCAGGCGAATTCCTGATAAATAAAGCGGTGGGGGTAATTCGACGCAATCAGCTAAAATGTTGAGTTGAAGTCACATGCTCAGACTTAGTGTGTTGAGACTTTCAAACTTCTGTCGCTATTATAAATTTGTGATATGCTAATCCTTGGGAGTTGGGTTGACGAAGGTACCGACTCAACGTAATTATTAGTGGCACCTGCCACCCACACCTTGCAGGGGTCCGAATTTCCTGCCTTCTGACATGAAGCGGCACAGAGGGGACGTGACAGTCGACGAAGACGAAGACGATGAGGAGGCGGACTCACTGCAGATGGAGGAAGAGCAAGGTGGGACGATGTGCGATCAAGCGCTTGTCAAACCCTCAACATGTTTCAACAGACCCGGACGACAAATCGAGGTTTTCGAAAAAGGTAGGCAAAGTAGTGGCATTCTTTTGCGAGACGAATCGCTCAATGAGACGCAGGGGAAAAGCGACATGTACTCGGTCGATGAGGATTCTCGAAGGAGGTTGGTTTCTGTTCATGCGTCTTCTAGGTCTTTGCCTTGAGCTTGCCATCTATGCCAGACTCCAAAATCGACGAGCTCAGAAGGCATGGCGTGAGCGCAAGGAGCAGCTGCTAGTGACCTTGAGGGACCAAGTGAAACGATTAACGGATGAAAACGCTCAGCTCTCGTCCAGGAATAGAATGCTTACTGAAGGTAGGTGTACTGACAATTTCGCGGGTGATGACAGAACTCCAGCGTTGTTGACAACCTCTTACCGCCACGTGCTTGCTGTTGGAACGGAAGCCGTGTCAACATTACAAACGGAGATCCGGGTGCTTCGTGAAGTAAAAGTTGAAGACCGCCCGAAACCAGTGAGAGAAGGTGGGTGCTTAGAAGGGATGCTTGCCGGGGATGTGCCCTTCTCATTTTCTGTCCCTAGAACCGTCACGACCGTCATCGAACGATCCATTTTGCGGCTTAAGCTCAGAGTCACTAGGAATTAACAGCGTTGACAAGCCCACCAAGATTCTGCTCGTCGGCCACCAAGATATTGAAAGAGTTCTGTCCTTGCTCCACGGTCGCGCGGCAGACGTCACATCGCCCACGGACGGGGCGCATCTACTCAACGGAGCCAAATTGCATGTAGAACGCGGAAGTGGATCGCGACAATCATTTGAATTAGCTCAGCTCAACGAGGGACACTATAACGGATTGGCTCGCGATGTTCAGAACGGGCCAATGCTATCCAACAAACGACCTGCCTCATCCGTTACGGGTGATGTGTATCGGAGCACGCCGTCCCCGGGCTACCGAAGTGTTCCGGTGGACGAACGTTCCCCGACGTCATTATCGTCACCCGCCTCCCATCCCTCCCCTGCGTCAATCGCCTCAGGCGTGTCGCACATATCTGCCGATGCGCTCGCAAACGTGTCGACTGACCTGATCGGCCTCGGCAACTCGAGGAAGCAGGCCACTCTGGCACCGCCTGTCAGCCAGAGTGCAGTGCCTACGTGGACCTTTAGCACATCTCCACGGGTCAACATCGCACCTCCCGCTCCAGAAGTGAATCATGCCGATAAAATTAGATCAGGAACTTTGGAGCATGTCGCCTCGGGCTCTTTCGTCACTCACCAATCATCATCCGTCCTTCAAAGTCAGTTGCAACCTCGACAACCAGGGATGCCTCCAACCGCTGCATCGGCAACCGCTCAGCTTGCCGGATTTCACATGCCCCCTCCTTCCGCAGGGGATCTCCGTGTGCTGGTTTGTTTTCGAACCACAGTCTCTTGGATGGACACCCCTCTTATGCCATGCCTTGCAGCAATCCGCTCCAGTCTCTCGGACGCCAACCAGTGCGACCTCCCCTCATCCTCATTTTCCTTCTCCTCAACCTGTAAATACCACCTTTTCTCCGATGCCACCCAAACAGCCGAAAGGTGCTCCCATTCCAGTGTACAACCACGACCACATTGACAGGCAAGTTAACTCCTTATTCTGATCGTCTGACGCCTAATTGGAGTTACACGTGGTTTTTCCAAACCAGGAAGTACGACTATTCGCAGTTCCCACCTTGGTCAACGTTTGATCCTGTGGTACGGGACATGTTTGATTACCTCTCAGTTCAAGTGGCCACTCCCGAGGTTGTAGCCACGATCAACCCTGGTCAAACTCAAGCATTGGAATATGCTTGGGGGCTTGGGCAAGGGGTGCTCCCGCTACCTCCCAAGATTGACACAAGCAGTCCTCCGGGCATGGGATATAGTTCTACGCCCTTTGACGTTGTGAACCACAATACTCTTTCAGTTCCGCTTGCTTTGGATTTGATGGATAGAATGGAGTGAGCACCACTGGCTTTTCTTCGTTCGAATTCATTTGCAAACCAAATCAACGTTACGCAAAGTCCCCGACAACTGTATATACCCCAGCCGATGGCTGACATATTCCTTGAAGGCGATTTCGGTGCACGGTTGGAGACTGCATGTCCTTGTCCTGTTCTCAAAGCGAAATTTTTGTACATACGGGAGTATTTGCTAGGTAGTGCAAATGCCGACCGACTGAACCTTAGAGAGGTAAGTTTGTCTTGTGGTTTTTGTTTGCAGGTGTATTCTCACGCCAACACCTCAGGAAAGCGTACTGTGTGACCTGTTATCTCGCAAAAGGGATATCCTTGACGTTGGGGCGATACGGGACTTCAACGCTCTTGCTGCGGTTGCCGCGGGAAACGCGGGCACGTCGCAAGTTGGACCCGATCGACTTTCAGGATGGGCCAACGCCCCTCTTGCTCGAGAAGTTTTGCTCCCACTCATGCGCCAAGTTTTGGCCGAGTTGCTTCAGGGAGAGGGCTACGAGGTCATGGCGCTCTTTGGCAAACTCTTTCCCTCGTAAATTCACACCAGCTGCACAGCATTAACTCTAACGTCAACGCGGGGGAGTGGACTGGTCGTGGTCTCAATTCACACTGACCATTTTGTCATATACCATAATTGATTTGCAGAAAATAAAACACTGTGTCACACGTAGTAGCATCATCGGTCGTCGGGCCCGTCGTTCGAATTCTTTGCCGCCGTCGGTTTGGGCTCCACGATCTCCTTCCCCTTTTTGCCGTCGCCACCACCCGACGCGGTTCGAATGTGCGTGGACACGGGTCGCGACAGTCGCGGCGTGTTTCCCGACGGAATGTTGGCGGCGCTGTTGGATTTCGGTAAGGTGGATCCGTCCAAAGAGATGACGGATCTGCTGGACCGTGTTCGCTGCTCTAACGACATCTCGGGAATGACGAGTGGCCCCATCTCCCCAATCGTCTCCACTTTCTCTTCTCGGGGTTCCAAGAACTGGTCCAGGAAGTCTACGATGAGGGGCTCTTTCAATCCGGACAGTTTGAATTCGTCGAGCGACTACAAACGGGGAGGGACAGGCGACCGCGTCATGAGGTACGAGCTTCGGCACAGTGTGTGACGGAAGCTCACCAGTTGCCCGTTTCCGTCAATATCCAAATCATCAAACAACCGTCCCACCATTTCGTTCACCTTCACCGTGGGATCCTCGTCGGGGTACATGCTGCTGAGCTTATCACATAACGAGGCGTTTTCATCTCCACGCACACGAGACCGAACTTGCGCCACCAGTCACCCACCATGTTCATCAAAGTTGACGTCAGCTCCGCCCTCGTAATATCCCCATCCTTGTTGATATCGTACAGTTTAAATGACACTGTTCACGTGTGTGTTGGGGTAAGGAACGCGTCCACACACTCAATTGTACCATCGTCGCAACTGCCTTTCGTTGGGGACCAACAGACTCACGCTCCAATTTCTCCTCGTTGGTTCCCTTGAGGAACACGGCGAGACCCTCCATGAACTCCATCAGGTCGATCGACTGGGATCCGTCCTCGTCAAAGGCATCGAACAGCCGTTCCAGAAAGACACGCTGGGCGTAGGTGGGGAAGGCCGTGAGGTGGGATGCAATGGTCTGGTCCGGAAGACGGTGAGTGGCAAAGGGTTAGAGGTCCGTCAAACTCGCCCAGTGGGATAATATGCCTCCGGTGGACTCCCGGTCAGCGCTCCGCGCTCAGGCGTCGGTACTCGCTCGCTGTTTAAGCCTTGACGGCGGGATAATTTGCCTCCGGCAGATTCCTCGGTCAAGCGCTTTTCGCGCTCAGACCTCGATACACGCTCTCTGAATGATTCGCCTCCGGCGGACTCCTCGGTCAGCGCTTTCGCGCTTATGCCTCACCCTTGCTGCGCTCGCCCCCCTCGCCCCCCTCGCCTCCCCGCCCACGTACCTCCTTAAACTGCTCTTTAGTGATTACGTTAGGGTCCGCGTTTTTCGCCGACTTCTTGAGAAAGTCTTCTTTGATCTTACGGAACTCGGAGTCGTTGACTTTTGTGTAAAGAGACCGCCGGAGGGTTGGGGTTGGGGGTTGGGGGAACGCCGAACACGGCGAACGAGAAGTCTCTGTCAGCTCGACTCTTTACACAGCGATGATAATCTCCCGTATGACGACTTTGGTATTGTGCCCCGTGCCCCGTCCCCTGTCCGCGCCAGGGTTGTGAGCCCAAGAGTTCTTCGACCTCTTTGCCGGCTTCGAACAAGGACCAGTCCCAGCAGGAGCGCGACGCCACTTCTTAGTTCGGACCGAGGCACGCCGTGGAGAAGCCCATCGGCGTGGTGTGCAGCTCGCCATTAACGCATTCCCCAGTTGGCGATGATTCCATTCAATTGCATCCCTCCCGCCCTCCCGCCCAAGTGCATGGCTCCACATCCTGACGATGTCCACCCATCCATCTACCCTCCACCGTCCTCCTCCGTGCTCCCGTATCCCAACTCATCCGCCCGTCGCAGCGCACGCACGCCCCCGACTCACATCGTCCCATCTTTGAGTACCTGTCATCGTCGCCCTCGCTCGCGTTGTCGCCCGGGAGTCCCGCGGATCCCCTCGCTCCCTTTGCCTTCGAAGATGTGCCGCCCATGCCGGCGTGGTGGTGTGCGGGGGTATCGAACCTTCCAGGGCAGATCGGTGACCAAAGTGATCGCTCGAGCGAAACTTTTGGAGTTTCGTTTCACCACTAAATTTTTGAAGTCATCCGTCTCGCCATAGTCACATGGAGCGTGTATATGGGGCTGTGCGCTGGTCACCGCAAATTCCGATGATGAGAACGAGGCGATGTGATTACCGGCGAGACGAGTTTGGGGTTACATAATTGTCTGGAACTGACTTACTTTTCGGTACTCGGCAATTTTATCGCTTTGAATGAATGCTCAATTGTTGCGCATGAATCGAATCAGCCCTTCAGCACCTCAGCCTGGGAATCCAAAAGGGATGCCCCATTCGAGAGTCAATATAATATTAATGTCAATTTATTTGCTTTGTGATTCCCGCAGTCTTAGAAAATGTTAAGCGCCGGTCAGCACGTTTGACCTATCATACGAATAACCCCCCTCCCCCCCTGCCAGGATTCACTTGGGTAACTTCATCAACCACCTGATCACAGCTTCAGTGCTCTGAGCTGGTCCAAGAGGAGAGCGTCATCTTGATCAAGCTTCCCACCGAGCTGCAAGTTTGTCATCATACCAAGTTCCACCACTTGTTCTCGTCCTAATTTAAGGCTCTCAAAGCTGAATGTCATGTGAACCAAGTCGACATCTTCTTGTCAAACATCCCCCTTCCACGAGATGGCTTGGTCCTCCAGGTCCTCATGGTCTGGGTACACAAATTTTTGTGCGTGATCCTCGTTCGGGTGGTCGCCGCCGGCCATATCGACTCTGAGAAACAACGAACCCAATGAAAAACAACTTCCAGCACCACGTCAGTCGTACAAACGTTTTGTATCGTAGCCACACTCCAATCCCAGCGGCGTGAAGAATGGAGACCGCAAGAATGCCCATAGCAAAGCGTTCAAAAGGGTAATCCGGGTCCCTGTCAAAGTATTTGTCTCATTAAACCACACATAGACTTGTTTGAATGACCTGCCACTCACGCTGTGTCCGTTTGCGCCTCCAAAGGTGAACATTCCTTGTTACAGCATCCTGGTGACGACGAACTCGATCTGTTGCAAATGCGTGCAGGCTACACGCTATGTCGTAATGAAGCGTAATTTTGCTCCATTTGATCAAGGGGTTGGTCCTGAAAATTTGGCTGCTCCTTGCCTTCCTGCGTATCACCCAACCCGACCCGAAATTGGACACAAAATTTTCGTCGACCGGTCGGGTCTCGGGTCGGGTTCTGGGAATCTCTCAGCGATGGTAGCTCAACCCGACACCACGAAGGCCGGGTCAGGTCGTTTGACCCGACCTCGAGTTGAAAATGGGCAACACTATTCCTGCGCGACCCCCCGGTTGGTGCGATAGTAGAACCGTGGCAGGAAACCGTCCGACGGTCGAAACACTTTGAGAACTTTGTGAAGAGCTCCCAGGACAGTAACCAAGGTCCAGTCAAACTTGAACTCTTATGCGATGACCCAATTCAAAAGTACCGCCTCGTCGTCATCGTCTTCATCAATGCCTTCATCATACGTGTCCACGGAGGTATTCAGTCCTGGTAATACATCCTCGAGAAAGTTCTAGTGCAAAAGGGAGGGAAAGAGAATGTGGGAATTGGTGACCAATAACTGAACACCTGCACAAGTATAAACTGTAAATTCCTCCATATTACCCCTAGCCAAGCTTTTCAAAATAAGGAGTCGGAGGGCTCATCTTCACGGGCTTTCTTGCAACCAGATGTTGCAGAATTTGTCCAGGAACTGCTCGACCGTGTGCCTTCATGTCACCTGAACCAAACCAAGTGGCACGAAAGTAAATGGTTTCAAAGAATGGAAACACGATAGCGATTTAATTTTGTTCGAAAGAAATGTATGCTATTTGTAATGAACGAGAATGTTATGTAATTGATGGTTACCAAAACCACCAAGACATTCCAATTACCTCACGAGCCACAGCCACGATGGGAGCACGTTCTTTGAAGACCGTGGAGCAACGCTCACGGTCTCTCTCTGAAAGGTACGTTCTGAATGATGGATTTGGGAGATGATGTCCCAGAGCGGACATGCGGGATGATCACGAGAGGGCAACACCGACAAGCAGGCGAAGGACGGCAAAAGCTCCAGTTGATTTCCAATGGTCTGGAGGTTCCTTCGGGTTTAACTTAAGGTGCAGTTAACTTCAAAGTTCCTACGCACGTGACGGAAGAGGCCAGAACTTATGGAGAGCATGGCGCAGAGCTGAGGAGGGATGCCTGCGGTCTCGAATCAGCGAAAGGTTGTGCGCTGCTGAACAGTTGGACAATTGGGGCTGGTCAGGAAAGGTCTTGATAGGTCTTGAAGGCCTCGAGGGAGGACGGCTCGCCGAACTTCCAAAGGGTGCAGGCAACTCCGAAATGCGAAGCGCCAGGAGTGGACGAATTTTGGGGAGCATTGCCTGGAGTTGAGACGGGCTGCTTCCGCTCCCGGATTGGCGACTGGTGGTGCACTGCTTAACGTTCAAGCCCACGAGACTGGACACTGGACACTTTGCTCTGCTTTTTCTTGTCATCTTTGGGTACGCTCGGCTTTCTAACACTCGGTTCCACTCGTCCCTGCGTCCGTGGTGGCACCAACCCCAACGAGGTACGCCTTACCGGCGAGTCACGCAAGAACTCAAGGGGGTTTGCAGGAGAGCGGGTTGTGAATGAAAGAGAAACGCCGGAATCGCATTGTAAGTGGGGTTATGCAGTGGATCTTTTGAATAGATCTCTCATCGGTGACTCTTGCAGCAAGGGAAACTGTTTTGCGGGATCGAATTTATTGGCTGAAAGGAGGGGCTTCTTCAAAGTCAAGGCGGGATAGTGAGTAGACCAATGGTTAGATATTCTCATTGGGTTGACACAATCACCGTTCGTTCGAGTGTGTCACAAATGGCGTGCGGACGGTGCAGAACATCCGTGGGCTGGTGGGATCATTTAGAGTCTGAGCAGAGGGCTATATGTACTCGTTATGAATGGATTTCTCGCAAATGTGCGACCACTACTGAGGGGGCGGGAGGCGAAATGTATGCAAAGATTGGCGGGAGGGACAGGAAAAGTGTTCAGGCGTACCAAAAACGACGCGGGCGTAGAGTTGCGTATTTCGCATTCACGGGTTGGATGACGGCGGGGAGGTTAGATGATAGGTTGGCATGTTCTGGCCGTGGGAACTGACAGCTGTAAGTGTGTGCGGGTTGATCCATAATTGCACCTCGTACTTTGATTGATCATGCAAGGATCTCATTCACGGCTTCTTTGTTTCCGCACACGACGGGAGTGGAGTGCCAAGGTGCCAGTTTCTCATAACCCCAGGTCAAGTGAGTTCGCAACGAGCACGCGTGGGGGCAACCGAGCCGTTTACTTTTAGTTGCTTTGTTCTATTTACATTTTACGTCGCATAATTCTCACAATACCAACCACGACAAAATGACTTTCCCACACTCTTCCGCGACCCAAACTTCATCACCGCGGACCACCACCCCCGACCTCACGATCACTTCCACACAACCCCGACCTCCCACCCATCCTCGACGCCATAGAACCTCACCTCGCGCAACTCATCGTCCAACGCAACCCACTCCCCGTCCCCCCCACGCGCGCGCACAACCCACCCCCTGCGCACCCTCTCTTGGGGGGGAAGCACCGCCTTTCCGACCACGCCGCGCAGCGCACGGACGGTCATCGTGGGCGGAACCCGCCGCTCGACGGCGTCTTTACCCTCGGCGCGCACGCGCAGCGCGAGAAGACGCGTCTTGAGCGCGCCCCCGCCTGCAGCGGCCGCGGGCGAGAGGGGAGCGTCGGGGGGCCCGTGCAGAGCACATAGGGCCAGGTAGCGCGGGTGCCGGGCGAGGGTAGAAGCGGTGGGTGCGGGTGTGGTGGAGGCAGGGGTGGCGGTATAGGTGGAGGTGGAGGTGGAGGGAGGGGAACCCACGGCACCCCCAACAGCAGCTTCAAGCGCGGCCTCATGCGCGCACTTTGCAACATACCACCGCTCCGCATCTCGCCTTTCCACAGCGCCCACCTCGGACCCATTCAGCACTTTCACACCGGGCACGCGGGCCAAGACGGTCGCGCGTGCGTCGTCCTCGGCGGACGTGGGGGTCGGTGGTGCGGGGAGGGTCGGGAAGGGCGGGGATGTCAGGACGGGGTTGCGCCGCAGACGCAGGTCGATGAGCGAGGGGAAGGACGAGAGGGCCGAGATGTGGAGCCAGGAGGAGAGAAGGTTGTCGGAGATGTTGAGCGCGCGGAGGGAGGGGAAGGGAGGGGTGGGTGCGGGGGTGGGCGCGGTGGGTTGGGCGGCGTGAGGTGGAGGTGTAACGGTAATCCCCCTCGCTCTCCCGTTAACACTCCCACCATCCACACCATCCCCACCGGCACCGGCACCGGCACCGCCACCCCCGCCGCCAACCCCCGCCGGTACTTCAAGTTCCTCGATCCTGTTCCTCTGCAGTGCGAGGCTCTCGAGCGTTGGGAGGTGCGCGAGTGACCAGGGGAAGAAGCGGATGTCGTTGTGCTCGAGGTTGAGGAGACGTAAGTGCGGGAATGTCGCCAAGGGGTGGGGGTGCAGGTGCAGGTGCGGCAGTGGTGGTGGCGGTGGGTGGGGTGAGAGTGTGGGGTGTGATTGGGCGGGATTGCTTGCTGGCGCTATAGTCCCCGGCGCTACAGTCCCCAAAGCCGCGACGCCATTTCCTAACACAACTCCCTCCCCTGACGCGACTCCACACTCTCCGCCTCTCTCTACCGTGTCCCGCCCACCCCCGCCCTCGAAATCCCCCAACGCATTAAACCCCAAATACACCTCCCTGACTCTCGGCATGACGTTCCCCAACACTCTTACATCCCTCCAACTCACACCCGTACTGCCCAGTTCGACCTCCAGGAGACACTCAAACCCTCCCTTTAATTCTCTCAATTCCTCGTCCGACCCGGTGAGAGGCGCGAATTTATTTGACGCGAGACGAAGGGTTTCGAGGTAGGACAAGCGGCGTGTGATGTGGGCCACGGTGGCGAAGGTGGGGAGGAGGTTGCGGGAGAGGTCGAGGGAGCGGATGTGCGGTGCGAGGTCGGCGAGTGCGGGTGCAGACGCAGACGCCGAATCCGGCACTGAAGCTGACGCAGACGCAGACGCAGACGCAGAACCTGACACTGAGACGACTGGCGCGACGAGTCCTGCGACACGAGCGCCGGCCAGGCCGACCTCTGTGAGTCTGTGCAGCTGCGAGACCATGCGCTGTGTCTTGCGCCATCCGATCAGCTCGACCTCTTTCCCACCCCACGCGCCTACACCTGGTCCCATGTCGGGACCCGTGTCCATGTCGGGACCGGGCGTAGTGTCGTGTGGGAGGTCCAGGTCCGTGGTGGAGTCGAGTGGTGTGTTTGTGTTGGAGTCACGGTCCCCATAGGCACCTGCACCTGCAGATGCACCGACGCGGTCGACATCCGAGACGGAGACACCGATCGCGTACTTTTGGATCAAGGCGTCGACAACCCCCGTCCCGAAATCGATCTTTACGTTTCCATTCAGCTTCACAAACGACGCTGCGCTCGCCGTTGCCGTGTGCCCGCCTCCACCACCTCTGCACCAGAAATAGCGCACGCCATTATGCGCGCCGTCGTGTTTTCCACGCAGCGGGTCGTCCCACTCGAGGCCCAGCCACACGGCGGAGGATGAGAGCGGGACGGGGCCGGCGTAGCGGATTGTCGCGGGCTGTAGGGCGACGAGCACGCGGAGGCCGAGGAGGTGCGGGTGCGTGGAGGGCGGGAGAGATTCGGAGGGTGGACGGGGATGAGAGGGTGGCATGAAGTGTGGGAATGGGAAGGAATTGGATTTGGAGTTTGAGAGGTGGTGTGGCTGCGGACCGGCCACACCCGGCTGGAGCACCAAGCACACTCTCGGACACTCCCCTCCCCCCCGCGATGCTGTTCAGGTGCGCTCGATGCTGCGTCTGCTCTGCTCTGCTCTGGCACAACTCACACGCCAACATCACGCACCCACAGCGACTCGCCCCCGCTCTACGCACTCCCGCAGCTGCCCCAGTCGCTTGCAGGTATTTTGCATTCCACCGTTTTCGTGCTGCGAAGCTCTAATGTTCTCTTCTTTCTTCCCCTCCTATCCATGACCCTCGACTCACCCCTCGGCCCCTGCCACCCCAACCCCACACGACACCAACTGCCCCTGCCATCACCCACCCCCCAACTCCACCCCTCCACCCGCCACTCAAGTCTCCCTCCACCTCCACGACCCCTTACTCAAGTCGGGCTCAATCGCTCGCAGAGTCGCGCTGCAGCTCGTGGACCTCGCAGCGACGGCGGAGCTGGTCCTGGCCAGAGAGGCCACACTGGCTGATGCGGTGAGTGGAGTGGACTGTTTAGTGTTTGGGGTGGAGGAGAGAGTGTTGTTTCGTGGAGCGGATGTCGAGGGAAGGGGGAGAGAGTATCATTCGCGGGGTGGAGTTCGAGGGGTTGACACAGTTGCGGAGCGTGGACAGCATATCGAGGAATGGACGTTCAGGGAGCGTGTTTCGAAGGGTGGACGAAGTATCATTTGCGTAACGGAGCTCGACAGAGTATCGTGGAGTGTTTATGGAGGGGTGGAGGATTGTCGTTCGTGGACACCATATCGAGGAACGAACATTCGCAGAGCGAATTGCGAGAGGTAGAGGCAGTATCATTTGTGGACCTTATTTCGAGGAATGGAGGAGGGGAAACGATGAAGGCAGACAGGACTTCTGGTCGAGGAGAGCCTCGATGCGATGAGAAGGCAAGTCAGGATGCAGATGGGTCTGAACGACGGGACGTCCGAACCTGCCAACCACAGCCCACACACACACACACCCTCCACACCTCCCATC